>JZKD02S0600126.1:5404-15982 GCA_000966675.3 Picea glauca | reverse complement strand
CTGAAGGTAGCACTAGATTGGTTTTGAATGCACAGAATGAACGCAGTTCAGACATTACTCTGTGTGTCATGACTGAAATGATAATGCTGATGGTAGAGGGTTAAACACAGAGTTAAAATGATTTTATAGAAGTGTGTTTTTAACAGAAATAGCAATCTGAGCCTTTGAGTACTAGACTGTTTGCTTCTGTTTATGATTCCATAGGAAATGCTCAGTTTTGAGTTAGTCATCAGAATTCAAATTCTTAGAATAGGTGTGTGCTTTATTTTTAGGATAGCATTCGAATAAAGACTAGACGCTTGCCCACACATACTGTGTATCAGCTTGAAGTATACCAACCCTGGTTTGACAATTTAGTGATTCAGGACACTTAAAAGCTACAATTTAGCAGCCTGACACTCGTGAATTTGTTTATCAGTTGCCATGTCCCCACCTTCCAACCAACGACTAAGATCCTTTCATGGGCTCTTATAATAATTTTCCCTAGAGAACGTCTTCCCACAATTGACATGATGCAGAAGGAGGAAGAAACACATCACTTGGAATGCACTTCGGACTTCGGGGAAATCTGAAAGGGGAAGCACTCACAATCCTGAAACCTAAAATTTGAAGTAAATCGTGCTTGTCCACTGAGGATGGACATGCACCATTTGATCTTCAACTCTGGACTTTTGTCTAATATTAAACTTCATGCAAATTTATAATTTTGATCGCTTGACAGATGCTAATATGAACTTCGTATGGAATCTCCACCATTGAAAACTGAACCTTCCTACTTGCTTGATTCAAGTCCACGATAGACCGCCTTGAGTGTTGCGCTTTGTGCTCATGGGTGATGCCTATGTAAATAGAAAATTGGATGACCTGTTGTGGGCTTGGGAAAACAGAATGGCTAGTGACTGAAGCTAAACGTGATGAGTGTCCATCCTTAGAGAAAAATGGAAAAGCTTCGGACTGAGACTTATTCAGGTAATACATCAAATGAAACCAGGTCGTTTAAACAAGAGGGAGAAAACAACTTTACCAGTCGAAGGGAAAAATTTAGGACTTGGCTTTGTGAAAGAGAGAGAGAGGTGGAGTAGGGATACAAACTTAGGTATTGATAACAAACACCTATGACCCCTAACTACTTCATGTGATAACATTAGTTCCACAGGGGATGGCATGCTCCATGTGAGCTGCCAATAATGCACAGCCTCAATGCCTTATATTTGGGTTATGGAGTCTCTTAATCAAAATAAACATAAAAGGAAGTAAAAATTACAATGGTGGGACATCGATCAAGGCTTAAACGATTTTTTTTTTCCAGAAAGTGCCCATTGACAGGGCCACCAAAAACTTTAGAATCCTCCAAGTTCTGCAATTTATAAGTGTTGTTTGAAAATACCTCAAAAATCTTAAAGGGGCCAATCCATAAGGCTTCGAATTTACCAATTTTTCCTTTGTCTTGCTTAGGGGCATCGCACTTGATCACCAAATGCCCCAGTAGAAAATCTTCCTTGCTTGCCCTCTTATCAAAGGCTCATTTTATTTTTTGTTGATGACACTGTGCTTTATCAAGCAATCTCTCCTTGTTTACTGTACTTCTACTAACTGCAGTACCCTCTTGACCATATCATCAGGTTATCCTTGGTCGTCTTGGAGGAATTTTTCCACAAGAACGACAAGATAAGTAGGAAAAATAGCCTCAACCCCATACATAAGATGAAAAGGGGAAATGCCAAGTGACCTCTTTGTTGTAATCCTATCATCCCATAAGGCGAATTTCAGCTTTGAATCCCAGGCTTTCTTGTTGTCTTCTAATAGTTTTTTGATGATATTTATGAGGTTCTTGTTAGAGGAATCTACTAAGCCATTTCCCTGAGGGTAGTAGGGAGTGGAATGGATCAATGTAATCCCATACTACTCACATAAATTAGTAAATGGCTCAGATTTGAAAGAGGCAACATTATCTGTAACAATCCTTCTTGGACAACCAAATATAGACATCATATCTTTGAGGAAGATTATTATTACCTTGTGGGGATGGATTCTATCCATTTGGTAAAATAATCAGTGGTAGTCAAAATCAACCTATGCTGACCACTTTAGGCTGGGTGGATCTCTCCAATGAAGTCAAGACCCCACTGCTGAAAAGGTCCAGAAACCATTACAGGCTTAAAAGGAAAATATTTGAGCTGTAGATTTCCAACAAACTTTTGACACTTGACACGAGCTCTAACCTTTGCAAAAACATAAAAAAAAAAGGTTGGGCCAGAAATACCCAGCTCTGAGGATCTTGTAAGTCGTGGTACGCTAAAAATGATGTCCCCCACATGAGCTTCTATGAAAATTAGCCATAGCTCTTTGGGCCTCTGGTGGATCCAAACATCTCAGTAGAACTCCTAGAGGATCCTTCCAGTACATAACTTGATCAATGAGACAATATTTGATTCATTTGAGTTTCAAAGCTCTTACCTTGTTTTTGTCCAAATCATCAGGAGGCCCCAACTTCTGTAGAAAATATATGATGTCTTTATACCAGGTGCATTCTACTAAGTTGAGGTCGACATGAGAGTCTTTATCAACAATCTCAGTTTGCTTATTTTCTGAGTGTGTGTTCATGAAATTAACCCTCAACACCTTGTAATTTGATTCATCCAGTAACCTGGCTAAACCTTGGCCTTTCACTAATTTGGTGGGTTTTATTTCCAGGTCAATCTCTAGAATTTTTGCAATCCATTTGCTTCTTTTCCCATCTATATCGGGTTGGATCAATATCTCTTTTATTGAGGCTGAGGGGACATATGAAATAATGTTTGAATGCAGGACATAAATTCCGAAATCCTTGTGGGATTTGACCAAATCATATGCCTACTTTTCCATTATATTGTATCTCATCTTTGCATCTCTCAATGATATGTTGAAAAAGGAAATAGTCTGCTCTAATGCCTCTTTATTTTTCTGTAGCAAAACAATAGCCAATGTATCAGATGAGGCGAAATAAAATATCAAAAATTCATTAGAAGAGTCAGGTTTGATGAGCACAGGTGCTTCAATCAAATCCCTCTTGATTTGGTCGAAATAATTTATGGGCTCAACAATCCATTTCACTTCGTTTCCTTTTCTAAGCATGGTTGTAATGTGTTTAACCAACTCAACAAAATTAGAAATGAACCTCCTCATAAAGTTTATTTTACCCAATAAATACATAACCTATTTATTAGATCTATGGAAGGATAAAGTATGGATGGCCTCTACTCTGCTCGGATCAATTTTCACCCCTTCAGCTGACACAATATGCCCCAATAATTTACCCTCTTTCATAGAAAACAATGATTTCTTAGGATTGAGGGAGAGACCAAAACTTCTGCACTTCAAGAAGACTTTCTTCATATTATGACAATGTACTTTATCAGACCTCAAGAATATTGTAATTTCATCCAAATAGCTAACCACAAATATGCCCCTTTCCCCAATGAAGGCAATGTCCATGGATCACTGGAAGGTTGCTCCTGCATTCATCAATCCAAAAGGCATTTTTGCATACATGAATGTGCTCCAAGGAGTAGTGAAAGTTGTCTTATCTATATCCTTGGGCATGACAGAGATCTGATTGTATTCGGAGAAGCCATCAATCATAGACATCCTAACTGAACCAGTCACTTTCTGCAAAATGTGCTCCATCTTCAGAAAGGGGTAGTTATCCTTTTTGGGTCTCCTGTTCAAATTCCTGAAATCTACACATAACCCGATTTCCCCATTTTTCTTCCTTACAGGCACCAAATTAGCAACCCATTCTAAATATCTCAAGGGGATGATGATCTGGGCATCCAACAACTTTTTTACTTCCCTTTCCATAATAGGCAGCAGCATGGGGTTTATTTGTCTAATTTTCTACCTGAAAGGTTTGGCCTCCTCCTTCAAATGGATTTTGTGTTCCATGATGTTTGTGTCATATGTTCTTAAGTATTCATATTTCCAAGAAAAAATGTCAATGAACTCCCTCAAAATATTGACACACTCGACCCTTTGCTCCTTTGACATACTGCTAGACAATTTGACATACCTGGGATCCTCCTCTATTCCTAAATTTCACTTGGTCACATCAACCTCTTCAGTTGAACCTTCAACCTTTACAGCTACATCATTTATGTCAAACAATCTCTCCAAAGGGACTAGCCCCTTTGGAATATGGTTATTCGGCAACTGAAAAATATGATGGTCAACAATTTTACTAAGAAAAACATCAGCATGAGGTCTTTCTCCAAAATCTTGATCCTAATCAATATGAAAATAATAAAATTCATCTACAATCTCAAGAAACTTTTTTATCTCAATATCATCCTCAAATACCTTCCAATGCTTGACATTGTTAGGAATAGAGGGTCTATACTTTACTTCAAACTCATAGTTGAGATTTGGGGGCAAAGGGACTCTGAAATTACATGCCAAGACATCTAATGAATCTGCCATAGAGTTTTATTCTTTTGGAACAAATGAGATATTAAAATCCAAAAAGAAGTTGTCAACAAGATCCCATACTTCGTTTTTGTAGGCCCTTAACCTAGGGTGCTTATGCTGATACATATTTCTGACCCGATGGACAATTAAATCGACATCTCCAAACAATGCTAGCTCCTCAATCTTCATATCCTTAGCAGTTCTCAAACCCAAAACAAGAGCCTCATATTCTGCCACATTGTTTGTTCTTTCAAATTTGAGCTTAAGAGATAGAGATATGGTCTCTTGAGTAGGGGAAACGAAAGCTACCCCAGCCTCAACACTTTCCTTGGAAGAGGCTCCATCAAAATGTTTTTTTCAAACAGAGACATTGGAAGGGGGGCCTTCAAAAGAGGTGATGGATTACTTTCTGATTTCAATAGGTGCTTGAGGACCATCAGTGAGTTGTAACATATTGGTTCCTATATCTGTGTCTACTGCAAAAATGGGGTGGTTGGTCGGATTTGCTTCATCATTTTTAATGTAAGCAAGTTGAGCTTCCCTGTAAAGCCTTCTATGATCTCCCCCAAACATAGGAATAGTGGCATATGACAGATCCATTTGAAACGTTCCCCCCAGTCTTTTAATACAATATCTAGAAAAGAGCATCCCAAACTTAGGGGGAACATCAACCACCACAATATCCATGACCACAATTTTCATTGGCAACTGAAACAAGGAAACAACCAAGTCTTTAATAACCCCAAGACACTTCACCTTCCTAGAATGAAATGAGTAAAGGTCATGATAAGTCTTTGTGACCTCCAACCCAAGCTCCTCCTTGACAATCTTAGGCATAAGATTCTGAGATGCCCCTGAATCCATCAAGCAGTTGTGCAACACCTTATCATGGATGTTCAATGAGGTATGGAAAGGAGGAGAGGAGTCATCTCTATCTTCCACCAAATGCATCAATATGAAAACGAGATTTTCATCTTGGAGGTTGACTAAATCAGTGGAATAAGATGAAGGCTTAGGCTGCAACACTTTGGAGAGGTACCTTATGAAATATTTATGTTTGACTAGCTACAAGAAAGGAAAAAGAATTTTGATCTTTTGAGTCTCATTCTCAAAGCTAAAAGAGGGGCGAGGCTTCAAAATTTCCTTCACTTCTGGGACAGGGGTCTTAATCACCGCTAGGGGATTTTGTGCCTCTTTTTCCTTGCTGCTAGTTGCCACCTCTTTAACATGATTCTCTACTCTAGTAGGATGATCAGGAATATCAGGCTTCCCCTTCTTCTTCCTGGACCTGAGGTTTTATCTGTTTGGTTTGTCTTTTGTCCTTTCTCCTTTGCTCATCTCATTTATTTGGTTATCCATGAGGGACTCTTCATATGCAGATTGATTTAAATGAGGGGAGGAAGAGGTGTCACCAAGACAATGGATTTCAGGATCGGTCTCTTCTTCCTCTCCTTCCTCATCAATAACTAGGTTATTTTGCAGAGGGGTTTGGATATTTTGATTGTCCCTATCCCTATTTCTTTGATCCCTCTGGATTATCTAAGGGGCATTATTTGGTCTCCTGAAATTACCCCTGTTTTTAGTATTTTGGGTGTTCCTATAGCCCTGTTTTCCCTCAAATTTCAATTTCTCCATTTTTGTAGAAAGTGATTTCTCCAGTTTTGTTAACTCATGAAGTTGAGGTGGGAAGAAGAGGAACCAGTGGTCAAAGATTTGGCACTTCCTTTTCTTCTGTCTCTATCAGCCTTATTCCTAAGCTTATCAACTGCTAATATATTGAATTCTACTTCAAGGGTTGCATCTTGCATATGAGCCAAGGAGGTAGCTCTTCCTTCTCTTAGCAGGAGGAAAAACTCAGGGTCAAAATCACTAACATAAGTGATCTTGGAGGAGGTTTCAATATTCTTAATCTCAGTTGGGATTTTATTTTACATATTATTAAATCTCTTTGAAAAATCTGAAATAGATTCCCCTCTTCCCTCTTAAGTGACCCAAACTCTGTAATATAATAGAGGAAATATTTTTTATCCACACATTGTCTTAAAAATGCATCATCTAGAGATTCAATCCCATTAATATATCTAGGATTTAAACCCCTGAACCATTTTCTAGCCTCACCATCAAGGCTCTGTACAAAAACTCTCAACCAGACATCTTCATGTTCAATATTAAGATTATCTGGATAACTGTAAAAAGGTTAAAGGTTCTCTTCAACAATTATTTATTCCTCTCATGTAAACTTGGGCATGTAATTGAGGTAATCCCCAATTGGGAGGGAATTAATAGGTTGAGGAAAAACCAAAGGGTAATACCTAGTAGCCACTATGGCATCCATTATGTTTCTAGGAGGGTTAGCAGCTGCCATCTGGATGTGAGTTGTAGGAGAACAAGGTGTTACCCATGATTTTGGTCATCATGATGATGTATTGATGATGGTGTACTCAGGCTCTTCATAAGAACTTTATCCTGAGAAAAAGTTATTTTCATCTCTTCCAGAAAACTCATTTTTGAAGACTGTTCGCAGGCTACTTGTATATTTGCCTGCGAGAATGCATGATTCTCGTAGGCTGCCTTAAGCTAGGGTGCGAGAAGTCCACACTGTGTTGAACTGCTAGGGTGAGAAATATTTCTAAAGCAAGGAAAAAGATGAATTCTCGATGCTTCTAGAAGGGAATATTCTAGAAGGATGAGATGGCATTCGAATGGTTATCCTAGTACTGGATTCCCTGATATTTTGGGATCATTCTTATCCAAGTAACTAATTCATTATCTCCTATATATTGAGGGAATTCTCATGGAAAAGGTTAAGCAAGATTCATTGGATAATTAGTGAAAGAATTGTGTGAAGGACTGAAGCTACAACAGCTAGGAGACTCCAACAAGTTTATCAAAGGTGGTTGATCTTCTTCATGCAAGTGAGCAAGTGTGTGTGTTGGAGCCAAGGGCCATCGAAAGGAAGTTTGCGAAATCAAGACTCAAGTTGTAATCTTTACTTTCCATTAATATGATACAGTAGCATGTCCCTTTCCCATAAAGCTAATGCCACTTTATTGTATAATTCCTTAATCATATACATAGATTGACTGTTGAATAGATTGTGCTTTCTTCACTTTGGTTGTCTTGGTCTTGACTGCATGAGAGCACTGGAGCAAAGCGGGAGAAACAAAGACCATAGGAAGTGATAATAAGGTATGTTCTTTATTCTTGTCTCCTATTAAATTCAATGGTTAGAATCTAGGGAAAGAGTCATGTTCTGTCTTGCTTTGTTCTAGATCTAGGTGGATCTAGGGAGATTGGTTTGTGTCCGCACTTACGGATTTATCCAATAACACAAGGGGGAGATGAAGTTTGGACAGGAGATACTGCAACTGTGTATCTAAGAGAAGGAGGAAATGACTGAGTGTTGGAGGAAAATGATATAGGTCTCAAAGGAAAAGAATTTTCCCCCTCTTTATATGCAACAATTATGACAGGAGGAGGAGTAGGGAGACCCAAAGTGGGAAAATCTTCTAAGCTTCTGGGTCTGAACCACTTCACAATATCAAGAGAAACAGGGGTGTCAAAGATTTCTTCTAAATGAGGCCTAGAAGGGGAGAATTCGATAGGGAAACTCCCAAAATTTAAACTTCTAGAAACTCCAACAGATGGTATAATGGGAGAATTAAATGCATCTCGTAGAATTTTTGAAGAAGAATCATGCAAATTACCAGAATCACCTGATACAACAGTTGAAATACATTCTTGAGGGGTCTTTGATTTTCTGATAATATTTTCTGGGTCAACTTCAGGTGTAGCCAAAGGAATTTGTGGAGTAGACCTCATGTGTCTGCCTTTGGGAGCCACAACTAAAAAAATGGAGTCACCAGGTGCAAGTTGCAATCTTCAAGGTATTGATTCCTGATGCACCTTCAGAATCATAATTTATTTGTCATTCTATCCCAGGTAAATGTATTCAATTCGTTCCTCGACAACAACACCATGAATGTTGGCACTGAGAGTCACCCTCAAGTTGTGGGAGGATAAGCCCAGTACCCATTAGAATGTTTGGTGGATGTTGGTTTTATGATTGGAGGTCAAATGGACAAAACTTAGTACAAGAATGATTTTAACACAAAAACTGGACAAGCAATGCACATGGAAGTGAGGGCCTCATTAACTTCAGTCAGTGATTTGAGTTTAAGTGTGAGAAGAAGGAAGACTAAGTGAGAGAGGTGAATAAGACTGCTATGGGCATCCGACTTTCAAGCAGCTTGGTGACGAAAAACTCAGGCTCAAGAGCACTCTTGAACTCAAGTTTTAGACACTAAAATATGTCACAAAAACATAATAATCAAACCTACATTATCATGCAACTACAAAAACTCGACTGGATCCTCCATGCCTGAGCCTCTCAGAGTAAGGGGAAATAAGATAACATGGAAGTTGACTAAAAATGGTCATGACACTACTGTAATCAAGCCTGTTATCCTCGATATCTAGGGATAACTAGGAGATCATGTCTCGAGGCCCATACATCCTAGACATGGAGTATCGAGAGCAGGATTGACCTGAGCATGGCCCTAGAGGGCCCATCCTTCTTCTTCTTCGCCAGAATTGTCCTGTTAGCAGTAGCAGCTTCCATCACCATCAGCTTGGACTTGCATCGGAGAGGACTCTTTCTCCATGAGGTAATTGGTCCAAGGTATCATGGTATGTGTCATGTTTTATCATTACGACCTTCTTATATATGCATTAGGTTCCTTTCATTTCTGATGACTGCTTGGATCTTACACTAATCCACTTGACCATTGTTGGGGTGATTAATGGGGTGACTCAGAAAGCTGATATTCATGGGTTTTGGTTAGCCACCAAGGGGGATTTGCAGAGCCATCGTCCGTTCCCACCTTTCTGTCATTTTACATATTATATCCCACACATCCATCCCGTTCCCCTAGTCCGGACATTAGGATGACCTTTTTGAGGATACACTTTGTCCTGTGGGAAGAAGGGGCTAAAGGCCCAGGAGGTAAAAGTAGCTGGTAAAAGATAAAATCCATAAGAAATGAAACCTAGAGATGCTTCACCCAGGGGATCCCCGAGAAGGCAATAAAAGGCATCTCAATAAGAAACTAAAGGGACCCTAAGAAAAAATAATAAAACAAGACCTAACCAAGAGGATGGGAGGTCTCATCATGAGCCAACCCATTATGTTCATAGGTATCCAACAGTATGACATTGCCATTATCTGGTCACCACACCAGGGCAGTGATTTGGTAGCATGGCCAAGGGAAAGGGGGTCTCATCACGAGCCAGCCTTATCATCTCTACGAAGATACCAGTGGGTAACACTGTCAGCTATGGTCACCACGCCAAGGCAATGTCCTCTGGTCAGACCTTGAAGTAAAAAAGAAAGAAAAGCAATAAATGAAAAATAAAGGAAAATAAAGGGGCTTGGAAAAAAGTGCATCCATGACGGGTACAGCTCACCTCCTATAGAGGCACCCACAGACAACACCTACCCTTGGTATTACTATGATTGGACATCCCTAAGACCATACCACTTCGTATACATGGCTTGAATGATCCTTTGAGGAAACTTTCCCTTTCTTGTGGGTATTAGCCCAATAGGTTATTCTGTCGGTTTCTTCAGCTTTGTATAGTAGATCTGTGTAATGTCTTTGAGCTCTTAGATGATATGTTAGGGATTTCATGCATGTATTTGATAACTTTAATGATGAAATGTGATTAACATTGTTATGATCCCAAGGACTGATGAGCCCATGGAGGGCGTAGTTTTTGATGTGCAGGACCATACCCGATGGACAGGTACCAGTGGACCGGTACACATGGGGATATGACTAGCTCAGACCTCCATGGGGATAAAGAGCCCATCAGATGGTTGTTGGGATGGCAGGGATAGGACAATGTCGTGATGAGAATTTTCACAAAGAAGACAGAAGGATGTTCCACCAGGACACCATAACAGAGCTTAGCCTAGGGGGGATCACCCACTATAGATGGGACGATTGCTTTTGATGGACAGTGTAAGGTAGCTAGAGAGGTAGTGGGGGGCCCCAGAGGGCCCATAGTGATAATAGTGGAGGTCATTCAATGTAAGGTGGACTAGGTCCACTATATTATTAAATAAGGCCCACT
>JZKD02S0600115.1:0-15982 GCA_000966675.3 Picea glauca | reverse complement strand
CCTGGTTTTTATAGATCTGAAGTTGGTTATCCATCTCCAACTTCCTCCCAAAATTTGGGCTCCAAAAATGCCCAACATCTCCCAAAAATGGAGAAAATCAATTAAAAACAGGCATAATATCATTCAAAAATCATAACTATAGCACAAAATCCACTTTTTGTTAAAAATTAAGGCGTAGCCCCTTTTTGGTGCGCGCCCTAGTCATATGGGATGGCCATGTGGCCATGCGCTCTGTTGTATGTGTGCTGGCCCCCTTGTGTTGGCTCCCGGTTTGGTGGCATGGTCATAGAACCTCGGGCTAGATATTATAACCATGCCCTTTTGGTGGATGGCCCCCAGTCCTGTGGGATACACCCAGGGTCCGAGGGCTGGACCCTATCCACACACCCCATGCTCTCGATTACATGTGGTCATGTGTAATGTATATTGGACCGTGGGCTGGGACTAAGCCCCAGCCCTTTCCCCCGCCGACGAACCTTTGACTTCAATCCAAATATTTTTTATGCCGTATAGTTAACAAGAACCACCCATGGGCTAGGCAGCTAGCCCGATCCTGCCAGTCCATTGCTCGGAGGATAGGTCGCGGGTTCGACCCACGTCGAAACCATATAATTTTACATAAAACCACGGACCAACCACAGGGTGCCACGTGGCAGCCCATGACTAGGCCACGTGGCACATCAACAACCAACCAAAAGCAGCCAAATGTCGATCACTGATTTGTCCACGTCACCTGCCACGTACCCTACCACCGTACATGTCTAGTCAGCTGCTGATATCATCCCATGCCACGTGTCACCCTTACAGTGGTGACACGTGTCACCCATACATTGGTCCAACTGTCTTCCCGTACGCCACATTAGCGTGCCACGTGTCATCTTCAAGAGCTACCATGTGTCGTCTTTAGGAGTTGCCACATCAGCCTGTATGGCCTGTATAGTCATCATGCCACGTGGCACTGTACGGACTGTACAGACTGTACAGTCATCCCCTTTTTTTTACTTGTTTGGGTTTTCGGACAGAACGCAATATCTTTCGCATACAGAGCCCGTTTGACGAATTAAATATATGGCTGGAATCAGGAAGACAAGATGGACACAATGGAGTTGTTTTTGTCGTATTCCGAGCACTTTCATTTTTGAGCATTTTTAAGCCCTGTCAGGCTTCTGGATCCAATTTTGGATCACACCTCCCCACAAAAAGACCTTTTGGTCCCCAAAATGTTACTGACCAGTCAACAAACTCGGGATAGGCCACCCGGCTTGTCCGCTATCTCTGAACTCTGTCCTGTGCACCTATCTCATCAAGATCAACTGTAACACAATCATGACAACTGACAGTATATTGTTAGCCATTTGAAACCTGTTACATCTTACTGACACCACTATCATCCATGTAGAAAAAATTACTAATGATAGTATCAAGAAGATGACTACAAATGAGCTGATATACTTGAAATATTTGCACGACATGAACTTATCTTGAAGCAACTTATGATTGATTTTCCATTCAACAATCATTTATTGTTCTTGCTTAAGATCAATTACTTCATTTGAAACAATTATTGGTTTGTTTCTTGCTTGCACTTCCTTCTTTAATTGTTCCATTGTTTGAAGTGTTGTATTTTCTTTAACATGATGAGCATGAACCACATAATCTTGACCTACTTTAGTGAATTGATATTGATTCTTAGTCCTGTAGAAGATTGCCTTACGATCATATAAGTATGGACTACCTAAGACCATTCCACATTCTCTTAACGACACTACATCACATGTTACTTCATCCACATACTTAGATGAAATTGNCCTGGTTTTTATAGATCTGAAGTTGGTTATCCATCTCCAACTTCCTCCCAAAATTTGGGCTCCAAAAATGCCCAACATCTCCCAAAAATGGAGAAAATCAATTAAAAACAGGCATAATATCATTCAAAAATCATAACTATAGCACAAAATCCACTTTTTGTTAAAAATTAAGGCGTAGCCCCTTTTTGGTGCGCGCCCTAGTCATATGGGATGGCCATGTGGCCATGCGCTCTGTTGTATGTGTGCTGGCCCCCTTGTGTTGGCTCCCGGTTTGGTGGCATGGTCATAGAACCTCGGGCTAGATATTATAACCATGCCCTTTTGGTGGATGGCCCCCAGTCCTGTGGGATACACCCAGGGTCCGAGGGCTGGACCCTATCCACACACCCCATGCTCTCGATTACATGTGGTCATGTGTAATGTATATTGGACCGTGGGCTGGGACTAAGCCCCAGCCCTTTCCCCCGCCGACGAACCTTTGACTTCAATCCAAATATTTTTTATGCCGTATAGTTAACAAGAACCAACCATGGGCTAGGCAGCTAGCCCAATCCTGCCAGTCCATTGCTCGGAGGATAGGTCGCGGGTTCGACCCACGCCGAAACCATATAATTTTACATAAAACCATGGACCAACCACAGGGTGCCACGTGGCAGCCCATGACTGGGCCACGTGGCACATCAACAACCAACCAAAAGGAGCCAAATGTCGATCATTGATTTGTCCATGTCACCTGCCACGTACCCTACCACCGTACCTGTCCAGTCAGCTGTTGATATCATCCCATGCCACGTGTCACCCTTACAGTGGTGACACGTGTCACCCATAGATTGGTCCAACTGTCTGCCCGTACGCCACATTAGCCTTCCACGTGTCATCTTCAAGAGATACCATGTGTCGTCTTTAGGAGCTGCCACATCAGCCTGTATGGCCTGTATAGTCATCATGCCATGTGGCATTGTACGGACTGTATAGACTGTACAGTCATCCCCTTTTTTTTTACCTGTTTGGGTTTTCGGACAGAACGCAATATCTTTCGCATACAGAGCCCGTTTGACGAAGTAAATATATGGCTGGAATCAGGAATACAAGATGGACACAATGGAGTTGTTTTCGTCATATTCCGAGCACTTTCATTTTTGAGCATTTTTAAGCCCTGTCAGGCTTCTGGATCCGATTTTGGATCACACCTCCCCACAAAAATACCTTTTGGTCCCCAAAATGTTACTAACCAGTCAACAAACTCGGGATAGGCCACCCGGCTTGTCCTCTATCTCTGAACTCTGTCCTGTGCACCTATCTCATCAAGATCAACTGTAACACAATCATGACAACTGACAGTATATTGTTAGCCATTTGAAACCTGTTACATCTTACTGACACCACTATCATCCATGTAGAAAACATTACTAATGATAGTATCAAGAAGACGACTACAAATGAGCTGATATACTTGAAATATTTGCACGACATGAGCTTATCTTGAAGCAACTTATGATTGATTTTCCATTCAACAATCATTTCTTGTTCTTGCTTAAGATAAATTACTTCATTTGAAACAATTATTGGTTTGTTTCTTGCTTGCATTGCCTTCTTTAATTGTTCCATTGTTTGAAGTGTTGTATTTGCTTTAACATGATGAGCATGAACCACATAATCTTGACCTGCTTTAGTGAATTGATATTGATTCTTAGTCCTGTAGAAGATTGCCTTACGATCATATAAGTATGGACTACCTAAGACCATTCCACATTCTCTTAACGTCACTACATCACATGTTACTTCATCCACATACTTAGATGAAATTGCAAATTTTATTGTGCACTGCTTTGTTATGTGCATTTGATGATGATTTCTTATCCATTTAAGTGTGTAAGGCTTATGATGAGTTCGTGTTTTTAATCCCAATTGCTTAACCAATTCTTATGAGATTAGATTAGATTGAGATCCACTGTCGATTAATGTGCCTATATTAGTGTGCCGCGTGATTAACCTTATATGAAACAAATTGCTTCTACAATCAATGTCTTCACCAAATTTACCTGTCATACCAACCAATGAAATCTTTGATTCATCACTTGAATCCGATCCCAAGTCTGTGGGTTTTGCTGTTGTTGCCACTGTTTGCATTCCCTTCTTTTCTTTGAACCACTTTGGCCTCTTCTCGGGATGAAACTGCCAACATTTTTCCTCATCATGTCCCTCTTTCTTGCAATGCTTGCAAGAGGGCTTTCGTTCCAGGTAATCCTCGTACAAAACTTTCACCATCTCCGACATAGCAAGGAATGTTTTCCGAAACTCTTTCTCATTTTGAGAAATCCCTTCTTTCGATGCCATCTTCTCCCTGTGAGAAGCTCTCTTTCTCAATCCAATTAATGGATTCTCTGCAACAAGCTCACCTTCACCACACTGTAGCTTTTCCCTAGTTAACATACAAAACTCAAATCCAAACGTCAACTAGCTCTGATACCACTTGATCCGTAGGATCTTTTAATGACTATGATTGAGTTTTAATTTTGCATGTGTTAATTAACCATTTGATAAACTTAATGAAAGAATGAGGAAATAAGAGGAATTATGATATCCATATACACATATGCAGATCTGAAAAGAAATAATAGACAACAAACCATAACACGAGAATTGATAATGGAGTTCGGCACAACTTTGCCTACGTCTCCGGGCCTTTGTCTCTCTAGAGGAGGCTTATTTATTTCTGTTCAAAAGCTCAAAAGTACATCACAGCAGTGCCAATTAGCTACAAGAATGATCTGGTCATGTTCTTCCAGATCTCTATAACCCTGCAAAGAAAACGGCATGCAAAACGGATGTTCGAAGCTCCTAGAAATGGCCCGCAAGTGTCTACTCCTCAATAGCTTCCCTGCATAAAACTGGCTTTGGCTTGGCTTCTCTTCAGCATAACTCTACTTTGACTGTCCTTCCATGGCCTCAAATAGGCCTAGTTTTTATAGATCTGAAGTTGGTTATCCATCTCCAACTTCCTCCCAAAATTTGGGCTCTAAAAATGCCCAATATCTCCCAAAAATGGAGAAAATCAATTAAAAACAGGAATAATATCATTCAAAAATCATTACTATAGCACAAAATCCACTTTTTGTTTAAAATTAGGGCACAACCCCTTTTTGGCGCACGTCCTGGTCATATGGGATGGCCATGTGGCCATGCGCTCTGTTGTATGTGCACTGCCCCCCCCTGTGTTGGCTCCCGGTTTGGTGGCATGGTCATAGGACCTCGGGCTAGTTGTTATAACCACGCCCTTTTGGTGGATGGCCCCCGGTCCTGTGGGATCCACCCAGGATCCAAGGGCTGGACCCTTTCCACACACCCCGCGCTCTCGGTTACATGAGGTTATGTGTAATGTATATTGGACCATGGGCTGGGGTTAAGCCCCGGCCCTTTCCCCCACCGACGAACCTTTGACTTCAATCCAAATAGTTTTTATGTTGTATAGTTAACAAGAACCACCCATGGGTCGGGTAGATAGCCTGGTCCTTCCAGTCTATTGCCTGAAGGATAGTTTACAGTTTCGACCCACGTCGAAACCATATAATTTTACATAAAACCATGAACCAACCACAGGGTGCCACGTGGAAGCCCATGACTGGTCCATGTGGTACATCAACAACCAACCAAAAGCTGCCAAATGTTGATCACTGATTTTTCCACGTCACCTGCCATGTACCCTACCACCGTACCTGCCCAGTCAGCTGCTGACATCATCCCGTGCCATACGTCACCCTTACAGTGGTGACACATGTCACCCATAGATTGGTCCAACTATCTACTCGTATGCCACATCAGCCTACCACGTGTCGTCTTTAGGAGCTTCCACATGTTGTATTCAAGAGATTCCACGTCAGCCTGTAAAGTCGTACGGACTATACATTCATCATGCCACGTGGCACTGTACGGACTGTATAGTCATCCCCCTTTTTTTGCCTGTTTGGGTTTTCAGACAAAACGCGATATCTTTCGCATACGGAGCCCGTTTGATGAAGTAAATATATGGTCAGAATCAGGAAGAAGAGACAGATGCAATGGTGTTATTTTCATCGAATTCCAAGCACTTTCATTTTTGAGCATTTTTAAGCCCTGTCAGGCTTCTGTATCCAATTATGGATCAACGAACAGTGCCAATTATTCTGCAAGATGTGCAATATCAAAGAGAAGCCACTACCTAGAGCATAGTTGAGAGGATCAGAGCATTTTCTCTGGAATGTAAACAACTTAGTAGTAGAAGTGCACAAACCCACAAGCGACTTACTGAATACCCTAAACTAAAGATAGTGGAGTCACAAATCCAAGAGGCAAAGCAGTAATCAACAATAGTGTAGGCACAGTTGAAGCTTCTGTCAATAGTTGAAAGGATGAAGTGATCCTAGGAACAACGCACTGCTCAACAAAAGGTCCACACCACATAGAGAAAAGTCATGGAATTAACTCAGAGGCTCCAACCAGTCCAGGACGAAGCATCCCAACTATTTGAGGAGATTGAAGGATGAGGAGAAGAGCTGGAACAAATAGTTACCAAATTCGAACAACACTTGGAGGGACCTGTCAACGAAGTAGTTATCCAAGAGTTCGTTAAGTAGGAGGCCTTGGCGCAACAACAGGTCGAATCAGCTCGAGGATTTTGAAGCAGACCTACCCAAACTAGAGTGACTCGGGACAAGTCACAGGTGAGTGTTGGGGGCTTGTTGGCCCTTAACCAAGTTTTGAGGATCTTTGGTCATGCTTGACCTATTTTGGAACTTCGACAGGCTATCAAAGGCAAAGCAGAGATCGCAGGATCTTAGCCCCTTGTTTAGGGATTTTTGGGTTTCAGGCTTATGTAACGGGTATGAGGATATCGGCCCATGGGTTTACCCATGTTTAGGCCCATTTTGTAATGTATATATAGAAATTTAGGTGATGTAAGTTGGTGGTGTATGCGATGCTAAGTGCAGAGGCGCAAGTATGTGATACCAAGTGCTAAGTGCAAGTGATAGTTGTACATACTTTGTGCATGTTGTGTGAGAATTGCAAGGCTAAGTGCAAGTGACTGTAAGGGATTGAGTAGAAGCTTTGTGCTGTAACCTAACTCGAGGAAGGAGGATCATGCGAGGTGCATGCAGATCTCCTATCCTATGCAGAGTAGGTTCTTGTGGCTCTATGCATGTAGAATATTGACAGAAGATAATAAAAGAGAAGAAGAGTTTGTGGACATAGCCCCAGGCTAGGGGTGAACCACATATATCCCGTGTTGTTATTCTTTGTGCGATGCATTGATGTGTCTATGTGTTTACTTTATTAGTGCTTTGGCAGAGATAATTGATAGATAGATATGTTGATGTTTTGTGCTTAATAATATGAATAAGTGCTAGATATAACCCATGTGAATGTGCTTAGTTCTCGACTATACTAGATCTGGGTGAATAGTGCGATGCTCTGTGATTAGGGTTTTTATTGCGAAGTAGATACTGGTTAAATACTAATGAATTGTAACTGCTAAGTGATTTGATAGAATATTGTAATCATATATCTGTGTCCTAGCTAAGGTTGTAGACACTAGAGTCCTGCAACCACCCCTGCCTCTACCTCGGGTGAGACTGCATCTGCTTCGCATGTGTTATCGAAAGGGCTGGTAGTTAGGGTTTTGTTGGTGCGCTCTTGTGCGTTGAACTTGGGGTTTGTCCCTGTGCCAACAGTATACCATCAAATGTGTGGTTTTTGATGAAGGCGTTGCCACTTGTGTGATGTCCTTGATCTATTTGAAAGATCTTGGTTCTTTGACTCTTTCTAAGTCATCGAACATGTTGACTTCTTTTGACGGTCATTCCTTCCACCCTCACGGTATTCTTCCTGCCTTTCCGATATAGTTAGGTGGGAATATGGTAGAGGTGAAGGTTGAGGTAGTTGATGCACTTCTTGATTATAACCTACTACTAGGACACAATTGTACCTATGCTATGGTCATCTTCATATCATCCGTCTTCCGTACTCTTTGTTTTCCTCATGAAGGGAAGATTGCGATGATCGACCAATTATCCTTTGCATACTCTATTCCTAAGGCATATATTGGACTGTCAATCCCTGTGATCGATAATTCTCAACCAACAACTGAGAATATCAGTGTTGGAATGTATTCTTCCCTTATGGGTACTTTTGACTTCATGGCACCAAGTCACCATGTTTACGCTATGTCCAGTAGACCCATCTCGACAGGGGGGTACATTCCTTTTTGCACTTCCTATTTTAGTGATCCGTGTACCCTACCTCCCCCAACTTCGTCTTGTGAAGGTCAGTTGCATGCTGGAATGGCCATGCCACTATCGACAATAGATATTTCATATCAATTTTTTCTTGACTCTTCCGACGATCCCAATCCTATTACCTCACCGACGGACAAGGAGGATCCCATTCTCAGGCCCATTTGGGCCACTTTGTTGTCTTCTTCACATGATTTCCTTGATGAGACTTTTCCTTTGAACAAAGCTATCATCAAAGCCATGAATGGTTCTGACAAACCTTGGGATGATATGCATCAACGCTCTTATTTTCTCCTAGAGCTTGAAAGAATTGAACAAGATGACTTTCGATCTACTTTGAGTGAGATAGTCAGTCATGTCATAGCTCCACTTGATATGCACGACATTTATGTCAAAGGAAACATGAAGATTATTTATCTTACCAACACGATCGATATCTCTCGTACCCTTGGCAAGATTGAAAATGTACATATTGGTGTGGATTGTTCACCAAACAAAATCCTGATCTACACCGAACTCTTCAAGGAATTATGAGATGTATTTTCTTGGTCATATGAAGAGATGCTAGGAATCAACACTCGTATTGTTGAGCATGAGATTAGAATGTATCCATATGCTAAACCCATTCGACAATGTCTTAGAGTTGTCAATCCTCGGAAGGCCCTTGTTATTAAGGCAGAGGTGGAGAAGCTACTTAATGTTGGCTTCATCTACTCAATTCCCTTGACTGAATGGGTATCCAATACCTTTCCTGTGAATAAGAAGCAAGGAACTATCCACGTATGTATGGACTTTCGTGACCTGAACAAGGCCTGTCCTAAAGATAAATTTCTGACACCTTTCATCAATCATATTCTCAATGACTGTGCAGGAAGCGAAGTATTTTATTTTATGGATGGATTTTCAGGGTATAACCAAATTCAAATTAAACCTAAGTATCAATACAAGACGACATTTATTTTTCCTTGGGGTACTTTCGCATACCGTAAAATTCCTTTCATCCTTAAAAATGCTAGAGCAACCTTTCAATGTGCCATGACTTTTTCTTTTCACGACCTTAAGAACATAGTCGAAGCTTACCTTGATGATCTTGCTGCTCACTCTCACAAGAGAGCGGATCATGCTATGCACCTTCAACTGGTTTTTGAAATATGTCGTTACTATAGAATCTGGTTGAACCCTCACAAGTGCATCTTCTGCGTCAAGTTTGGTTGTCTTTTGGGTTTTCTAGTTTCTAAGACCGGGATCATGGTGGATCCATTAAAGGTTGATAAAATACTTCGATTGCCTCCCCCATGCACTATTAGTAAACTTCAAGGTTTACAGGGGAAAGCTAACTTTCTATGTCAGTTTATAGTCAGTTATGCCAATATCACTAATGGTTTCATGCGTCTTTTGAAGAAGGACACCCCTTTTATCTGGGATGAGAAAGCCTAGGAGTCCTTCGATGATTTGAAGAAAGCCTTAGTATCAATGCCTATGTTGAAGTCTCCTGACTACAATAGGGATGACTTATTGTATATCGTCGCATCTGAAGAGACGATTGATATGGTTCTATTTTAGGAGGATGATGAGATCTGCGAGCATGTCATCTACTATCTTGGTCAAAAATTACTCGGTCCTGAGCTTAATTATTCTCACGTTGAAAATATAGCTTTGGTTGTCGTGCATGAAATCCAACGTTTGCGTCATTATATATTACTTTTCAAGACTATTGTGGTTACCGATGTCAATCCATTTCAATACGTCCTTACAAGGCGTATCATAGGGGGGGAATATAATAAATGGATTTTCATTTTACAAGAGTTTGATCTTGATTTCGCTTCTACGAAATCCAAGAAATCATTAGTCTTTGCGGAGTTAATATCTGAATTTCCACGATTATATGATGATTTTATCCATGTTGATTTGTTTTCGGATGAACACATTTTTCTTGTCTCATCATCTGACCCCTAGTATGGATACATTTTTCTCTATCGTCAAACTTTCAAGTTCCCTCAGCATATCTCACGAGATGATCGATGGCATGTAAGGTACCAAGCTAAGAAATATATTATCGTCAGTGACACTTTGTATCACAGAGGAGTAGACAATATCTTGTGTTGTTGTTTAACTCATGGAAGTCCTAAATGATTGCCACAGTGGGGCTTGTGGTTGTCATCTATTCAGGCTTGCGACAACCCAAAAAATTTTGCGAGCCGGTTATTTATGGCCTACTATATTTAAATATTGTATTAAAGTGGTTAAGAAGTTTCACCCTTGCCAGGTGTTGACTCAGAAAATGTTCTCACATCCATCCTCTCTTCACCCAATCATTACAGTCGGTCCCTTCACCAAGTGGGGGGTGGACTTCATGGATTGCAAACCAACTTCAGCTGGGGGGCATCAACACATTATCGTGGTTGTCAACTACTTTACTAAGTGGGTCGAGGCCATGCCTACAGTTAAATCCAATGGGAAGACTGCAACCTTCTTCGTATTCAATCAAATTATCGCCCGGTTCAGTATCCCGAGTGATATTTTCACTGATCATGGCAGTCATTTTCAGAATGAAATGATGGAAGAGCTAGCATCTAAGCTGGGATTTAGACATGGTCATTCTTCTCCTTATTACCCCCAGGAAAATGGACAAGTAGAGGTCGTCAACAAGTCAAGACCACTTTGCAAAAAACTGTCAGCCAGAGTAAATCTGGCTAGCACATTATGCTATATCTCGCGCTATGGGCATACTGAACCTTAGTCAAGACTACCACAGGTTTTCCCCTTTCCAGTTAGTACACGGTGTGGAGTTTATATAACCTATTAAATGAAAAATCCCTTCTCTTAGGTTGGAAGTCGTGCTCCTACTTGACACTTCTGATCTCAATTGGCGTCTTATACATCTAGAAAGTCTTAACGAGTAGCATCGAGACACCTCTATGACTATCGAGGTGAACAAAAGACATGTCAAGGTCCAATATGATAAGTCTGTCTATCATCGGTTGTACACTGAGGGTGACTTGGTCCTCTTGTATGATCAAGCCAAGGAACCACTGGGGGCAGGAAAGATTAAACCCATGTGGTATGGTCCTTATATTGTGCGACATGTTCTAGAAAAAGGAGCCTATGAGTTAGAAGATTATGAAGGGAATATGTTGGACAAGCCCATAAATGGGATCTATTTGAAAATATATTACGCTTGAGACCCAAGCTTGGGTGGAACTCTTTGTATAATAATGTAATTTAGTGTATATACCTTTTCCTTTTCTTTTCATATTCAACTTGCATATCGAGTTTTCACTTGGTTGGTAGATTTCAACATAGTCTTCGGTCTACCTAGGATTCACAGACAGAGCCATTCATCATACAAAGAACTTGGCTTGTATCGCTTGGGTGGTTTACTCACCTGAGGGTCTACTAGTGCCTTCAGGTGGCGTATGCCTAGGGCCATCCACGAATAATGTGGTAAAATATAACATCGTTATAGAAATTTTACGCGATGTTATCTCACATGGTATTCACTTGTTAGAGATTCACCTAGATTCCCAGTTAGTAGTATGTCAGTTGAACAGAAGTTACTGCATGCGTGATCCTACTTTACTTCGACGATTCCTACGAGTACGTCTTTTAGGACGACAGTTTGATTTTATTACTTATGATCAATTTCCTAGGAGTTCTAATCATGTATCCGATTCTTATGCTAATTTCATTTTAGATTGGCATTTTTCACATAACTAAAGCAAAGAAAACCATTTGATCAATGTACACATTGTAAAATATAAGTAAAGCCGAAGATCCGTTTTTATATATTTCAAAAAATATGGTGTTTATAGTAAAACATTGGGGTTAATACCCTCAATAAATATACAACCGATACTATAGTATGCACTACATATATGCCTATGGTGCTAGATGTGTTTCATGGTAAAAAACTACAACGTTTGTGAGGCACTAAAAGAGTTGTACCCAATCTTTGGGTACACCAGCCACCTATCGTTGCATGGATTCAGGCAAATCCTCTACCTGAACCATGGGAATCCTCTGAGTCAAACGAGACATGTTTCCCTGCATGTTTTGTAGGACTTTATCAGCTTCTCCTCCCACTTCCTCATCTCCCTAGTTCCTTCTTCGATGTCGATGAAATCCTTCCAACCATCGTAGACCCATGTCTTCATTACACAAGTGTCTAGTTAATACTTAAGAACCATCCAAAAAAAATAAAATTCTATTATACAAAAATACAAAAAAAAATGAAATATTAAACTTTTTTCGACATACCTATATCACCGTAGGCGGTCCCTGGTGGGAGTGCCATGTCTTGATCCCCTCTAAAGTCGATCCCTACAGAGGGATAGTCATCTAGGGTGATGACCTATCGCTGCCACCAAAAGAAGAAATCCTTGTTCTAGGGTGTGGGCACCCTACCCCCCCCCCCCCTTCCACCTCATTACCTCGGTCCACCGTGCCATGGCTGGATTGAAAAGTACTCTAGGAATAATCTTGACTCTAGGTCCCAAACCTGGAACCTGCTCAAAGAAGAAAATGCATAGGATAGAGGCAAACCCAAAATTTTTCTTACTCCCTTATTTGTAATCTATCAACTGGCTCTTCATATTTTCCAGTAGTGAGGTACACCAGTCATATACTGTGGGTCTCATACACTATACTGCATATAAAATGAATGACCTTGATGCCTAGTGCAACACGCCTGAACCTATGATGTTGGTCAATACAAGGACAACAATCTTCAATATGAGATTGTTTATCGCCCAGATAGGGAGTTGACTCCTGACCTTCGAAGTCCCTTCTACATAGTGATCGTCGATGTACTCCTATATTTTCATTCCGCTCCCTTATCCCCATAATTTTAGGTTTACAACCTCTCCCCAACGTGATAATCCATTCAAAAAGTATATATCCTCTACTTCAATCCTCAATGGTTTCCCATCGAAGTTGAAGCTTTCACTCTCAGGGTCTCAGTAACCCACAAGCATATCGAGAAACCTCACCTGGTACCTCATTCCTTTGAGTGCCCAAAATTTGTATAATTCACATCTCTTTAAGGTCATTTAGGCCCCTGGATCTCAATCCATAGCAGAATCAACCTCATCGTTCTCTCTTTCTCTCCATTCAAGAACCATCCTGCCAAGGACAAGTCAAAATTTGAGTTAGCATCCTTAGAATACATTGTTTATGTGTCTGTACGTGAGTTTCTTCACTTACACTCACATATAGGGTTGGGTATACGCGCCCTGTAGTTTTCACAGGCGCATATAACCCATCGTATACGTGACCCGATAAGGGACAACCCACATACACCGAATTTCACATTTTACGCCCTAAATTACTCAAAATTTGGAACCTAAATTAAAAATTTAATACACTAGAAATGAAGAGGAAGGGAAGACGATTTACCTAGTCCAGACGGTTTCTGATTTTGTTTCCTGATGCTCCCACAATCATTGTTTGAATCTCAAAGGTATTTTGGTCCAATTTGCACTATTTGGGTAAAAAATCAAAATGGTATAGTAATTTTTGTTTTTGTTACTATTTATAAACAATTTTTACCCACTTTCTATAGTTTTGAGTCATTTTTTCACCTAATGGACTAATACAAAGGTGGATTGAGTTGGTTTTTGTAGATTTAACTAGGGATTCTTGTAGATTTCGATAATATGTTGGTCGTTTGTCACCACGGGTAGGTATTTTCACTACCCAACGGATAGGTATCCATTCCATTGTTCATTTTCTCATCATCCTATAACTGTCACTTTTTTTTCCTTAGGTACGAACCCATTTGTTGTGACACAAAACCTTCCATCTGCTATAAGTCGTGTCGTTATCAAGTGGTAGAGACTTACCGAACATGGGTGCCCTAGTTAGATCCCCTGCTCCATTTGGTGCCCATGTAGAGATTTTTTCCTTAGGACCGGGAGTCCCTCATAGCTAATACATGACTTTATGTTGAGCCTCATTTCTCACTCATAAACATGTTTACTTATACCCCGAGGAATCCCAATCGAGTTTAATTTAAGCTCTTTTCCAACCCATTTTCAAAAAGAGAAAAGATTATCGAGTGAACTTGTCTCTTTCACACTCATAAATTGGATTTGAAAGGACGTTTATTTGGCACAAGTTTATCCATTTTTCACACCAAGTATACTAAAATTCATAAAAAAGGAAATTTTTTGGCATTAAGTTGTGATTGCATCTCATGCCCTTGCTTGCAGTATTGAGCCTATAGCTGGTTCTCGCTTTACGTTGTAAACCATTTTCCTCAGCAGTTTTTTCATCCTCAACCAAGTAGAGGATTGTTTATATCCTTCTATATTTGACACCTTATACCTAGGAGGGAACATACCCTCGAGTGTCCATCTCCCACATGCATATCCCTACATTGATCATAGGTATGTTCCACTGCTGGAACTAGTTTTTCTTACTTGTGACACTTGTTTCCTCCTTTGTATCATAGCATTCATTTGTCTATGAAAAAAAAAAAATACAGGCGAGAAGGGAGTATTATCTTGTCTTGGCAGCAGTTGTGTCGCCTTTGAATAGAGCATAAAGTTATCAAGTCCATTTATCATCATAATTTTTGGATTAGCAGGGCCTTAGGAAGCTGAGATCGTTATAGAGTCTTCTCTACCAAATTGTTACTCTTCTAGTCCCTATAGAGAATGTCATTGATGCCTCCTACATCTCATAGTTTCATCATTGGGTCTATGATTCCAGAGTCTTCCATATATCTCATGCTCTTGTTCAAAGGAATTATATCAAACTTTTTCATCCACTTCTCAAAATTATTGACTTTGCATGTCGTCCATACCCTCAGTTTGTCTTAGAATCACATGATATTGTAGTCCTATTGTGCACCTTGACCCTACTTTCATCATTGGTAGGTAACCTTGAACCCAATAGTCGACACTTCATCATTGGTCATTGACTGGGTGGTTTCTCTTGTTTTCAACGACAAGACATCTATTTACACATTGGGATTCATGCAGTGTCTTGGATGCCATTATCCTTATTGGTTTGTTCCTCACCTTTGTCAGCAGTTTTCATCATTTTCTTCTATTCAGAGGGTATTTCTCATGTACCTCTTGCATTTGGAACACACGAAAGATGCACAGGGTCGTTGGTTCATGAACATGTTCTTCATCCAATTTCCACCAATGACCTACTCTCATTATCGGTAGGTTTTCTCGCGTTTGTTAATGTTATACATCAATGACCGATAATCAAACGATGTCTCATTATGTTCGACCTCAAATCCTTTATTCACATAACATAGACTTGCACCCTTGGTGGATTGTGTAGAAGACTTGAAGACATCAATATGTTGCCACAACATTCCTGAGTTGTTTCTTTATTTTCATTAGACCAATACCTATATGACTTCAGTGATCATGGGAGATCAGATTGTATTCCATTGTATACATATATCTTCAGATTGATTTTGAGACTGGGTCTACAGGGCCTTGTTCGTAACTATGAAAACTATTGGCATGTAACCTCATTTGTATTTGACTATTCATGGCCATAGACACTTCTTTGGTATATTTTCACATGGATATGAAGTGTAATTCTATTGGCATCCATGTATGCAAAGTCAGTGCAAAATGTAATGAGCAACTAGTTCTTCCAATTGGTTTTCCATCACTCCACTTCTTGGTTGTTTTTAATGTATTTTGGCCATCGCATATACTCCTCTGACCTCACACATTAGGGGGCATCTGTTATAGTAATATTTTCCTCACCCTATGCAATATTGCCCATAATACATTTCTCCATTTCCCCATGCAGACTTATCATCCCTGTTTATAAAATCCAAATCTAAAAATAAATATTTTTCCACATGTATAGATCTTGCCTACTATACAACATGCGTATACGCAGGCTGCTCCACTATAACCCTCGTACATCAGG
>JZKD02S0600071.1:0-15982 GCA_000966675.3 Picea glauca | reverse complement strand
AAACCCAGCAAAACTTCCTTAATATAGATAGCCAATACAATGCCAAGAGATCTCTTAAACTAATGCAGAAGATCCTCTCCCAGATATGCGCCACTCTCTCTCCTCCTTCTCTAACCAGCAGATCTGAAACTTGTCTCTCAAAATGAGCAAGTGTGTTGTGTGTCTAAGTGAGGCGCTAGCCTCCTTATTTATACAAGTCTGGCACGTGTGAAGTGTCTCTTCACTAGCAGGGCCGACTTCTCAAACTGGGTGGGTAAACCCACCTTTATTATATTCCTGGGCCTCTTTAATATCTACTGGGGCCGACTTCTTATTCTGCCTATTACAATTGTCTTTTGACCAATCCGCAAAAGGGGATTTGGTCCTATTACAATGCCCGACATGATCAATCCACAATGGGGATTGATCCTATGAATAATATATCAATAATAATAAGAATACTCTTTGCAGTTACATTATTTCAACATCCCAAGGTACAAAACTCAACATGGACTACCCTAGGGTTTTACCCAAGATCCATTTTGATCTCTTATTAAAGGTTGCTAGAAGACATAGGACGACGTCTTAGTGTTTGTACACGACTACCTCCATTTGCCATCCTAAAGGATCAATACCTAGGGTTTGTACTAGACTACCCTAGGGTTTAATTCTTATGTCTTTTTCTTACCTTTGCTCTCCAAGAAAGTACATCTTTTACTCCATATGCCCAAGGAAACTAGACAACACTAGTCTCTTTCTCTTGCAAGTGACCTTAAACCCTATTTTCCCCTCTCTTTGTTAATTTTATGGTAAGATTAGGATTTACCCTCAACTTCCAACCTTTCCTAGCTTGACGTCTAGTGTTTTTGGCATCTTTCACCTTGGAATATACCTTGACATCATTTATTGCATTGTTGTTATGATTTTCAACCTCCTTAGGCTTGATGTCTTGGACATTTTAAGGTTAATTCATGCCATTTACATTTCAACAAGCATTTGTTACCAAAACCTTGGTTTATACTTGCATTTTCAGCCCTCTTTCATTGCATGTTTATTGGTTTAAGTGTTGTTTTATTTCTGTTGTTGTAACATGGTAAATTGTTGAAGTAATCGTTTGTGAATACAAGCTTTATGACAGCCATAGCTCTCTTATTGATTTGTAGTGTTTGGGGCATTTCCTTGACTAGTTTTGACTTAGTTAATATTACTGATTGTTCAAGAATCTTCATACTTACAAATCTGAAAGCTATTTCATTAAACCACCTTGTTATTGCCTTGACAACCTAAATCTAAATGGTGGTATAATTGAGTAACCAAGATAGGAGGTCGTAGACTTGATCCAAATCTTGCTATAGGATTCCTTGAGGTTGTTAGGGAAGCCTCCCTTGTGTTGGATCTCATCCTTCACTGAAACAAGGGAAGTAATTGCTAAGGTGATAGTGGCAAATACTTCCAGATATTACACTTATCTTGCACCTTATGAGAGGCTTTGCATAAGGGTGCTAGAACTTGGGTGATAACAAGGCAAACAAAGAAGGGCAAAGGAAAATTACCCAAAAAGGGCAAGGGAAAGAATGAGGAATAAACTTCATAGCCAAGGAAGAAGGATTTGAACAAGTTCAAATCCTTCATTTGTCAAAAGCATGGGCATTATGCATCACAGTGTCCACACAAGAAGGGCAACAGCAGCAAAATCAGGTGGCAACCTCTGCCGAAACTTAGATGAACAAGTATGATACCAAATTCGAAAAAGGATTTTTTATCGTATCTTGCCTTTCTACCAAAACGGTTCCAAGGATGCTTGGTATGTGGACAATGGGGCATCTCAACATCCGACATCAACCCGATAATGTTTTCCAATATAAAAGAGCACAACTCAAGTGTGCAGGTAGAGCTTGGTGATGATGCCAAGTACCATGTAGCAAGAGTTGGCACCATCCACTTCTAGCTCCAATCAGGTAATTCTTTAGACATTGATGATGTTTTGTTTGTTCCAGGTCTATGGAAGAACTTGCTTTCAATTTCGGTTATAAAGGATAAAGGGTATGCAGTAGAGTTCAAGAACCAATAGGTCCTCAATGGGGTGAAGGAATCTAACCCAGAAGTAGCACAAGTGATAGGGGTTAGGAAAGGCAATCCATACAAGTTGCAAGGTGAACTTGTTCTAGCCCTAGTACATAACAGTTACAGCTTGTGCAAATTGTGGCACAAAAGGATGGAGCACTTGCATCGTAAGGCAATGCCTATTCTAAGGGAGATGGTCACAAGTGTTCCAAAGTTCAGCAAGGACCATGCAAAGGGTGCATGCTTGGTAAGCATGCCAAGGCTACTTTCCCAAGCAATAAGCATAGTTCTAAAGAGATTTTAAACCTAGTGCATTTGAATGTCTATGGGTTTTTGTCAGTCGCATCAATCGTAGGAAGCATGTATTATGTTTCCTTTATTAATGACTTCTCCTGCAAGACTTGGATCTACTTCTTAAAGACCAAAGATGAGGTCTTTGGCAGGTTTTAGGAGTTCAAAGTTTTGGTTGAGAACCAGATAGAGAAGAGGATCAAAGCCTTGAGATCGAACAATGGGGCTAAGTATAACTCCAAGGTGTTCAAGGGTTTCTACAAGGAGGCAGGAATCAAGAGGGAGCTAATTGTTCCATGTAACCCACAACAGAATGGGGTTGCAAAGTGAAAGAACCGATCTATCATAGGGGTTGCTAAGGCCATGATTCATGACCAGGACTTGTCGATGCTTCTTTGGGCAGAAGCATGAAACATAGTAGTCTACATCCAGAATAGGTTTCCTCACTGGCATTCGTTGATCTGAAGCCAAAGATGAGTCATTTCCATATCTTTGGTTGTCCAATATATATCCATATACCTGTAGAGAAGAGGACCAAGTTGGAGCCCTCTAGCAGGAAGGGGTTATTTGTAAGTCATAATGAGACTTCAAAGGCCTACAAGGTCTCTATTCCAGAGTAGACGCAAACAGTAGTAAGTAGGGATGTAAAGATTGAGGAGGACCTTACATCTAGGAAGTCCCATAAGCCTATTCCAATGACAGAGGATGAGGAGCACGAAGCTCCGAAGGTTGAGCCAAGGTCACCACAAACACCAATGAGTTCCAGTATAGGACAACAACCTTGAAGTAAGAAGGAGGAGACATTAGCACCTTCCAATCCTATCAGGAGACCTTAATGGTTCACTCAAACATTAAGGGATACTTAGGAGTCATTGAGACTCCTAGGAGCACATTTAGAAAGAATAGAAGTTTCCAAATTACATGGCATTAATGAGCATCGTCATAGACTTAGAGCTTTCCAGCTTTCAAGAGGCGGTAGACCAACAAATTTGGCAGGATGCTATGGTGGCAGAGTACACCTCCATCATGAAGAATGATGTATGGAACATAATGCCAAGACCGAAGTGGAAGTCAGTAGTGAGTTCCAAGTGACTCTACAAAATCAAGCATGCTGCAAATGGCAACATCGAGAAGTTCAAGGTGATGTTTGTGGTGAGAGGGTTATCCTAGAGAGAGGGACTGGACTATGAGAGATTTTCTCCAGTCGCCAGGTACACTTCCATTAGAGCAATTACGTCTTTAGTTTAATTTATGGGATAAAGGATACAACAGATGAATGTTAAAACAGCTTTTCTTAACAAAAAAATTGAGGAACAAATGTACATAGACTAGCCTCCAGACTTTAAAGAAAAAAGGAAGGAGTCCCATGTTTGCAGGCTTAAGAAAGCCTTGTATGGACTCAAGCAGGCACCGAAAGCATGGTATTCCAAGATTGATGGATATTTGCAAAGTATGGACAAATTAGGATTTTAGTGTACTACAATTCGTTTGACAACTACAATAGTTCGTATTGTTCACCAAACATCAAATAATGAACACTGGAAGTAATCAATAATTATTAGTTGATTTCAAACAATTCCTTGCATCATATATACTTCTATTGTAAGGGTTCCCTTGACAAACAGTTGCATAGATAGTTTATGACAGCAATATAGAAGTATAGTAGCCCAAAATAAGACAGGCAATAAATTGTCAAAACAATAGGTTGAATACGTAGCAATTCCCCTCCATTTATTAATCACAAATTTTGAGGGGCATTCAAAGAACCGGAGTGTTGTACACAGCAAGTTCTCGGCAATAAAGATTGTTGTTCAACTATACTACACAACAAGAATACACTAAACCTGGAGGATTGTTGTTGTTCTGTTGTAGGACTATAAACAAGAATACACTAAACCACCTTCCAACCACTATCAAACCCTCAGTCATGCTTCAAAAATTCCTTTTGATCCTGTAGAAACCCTTGGCCTTCTTCAATGGTTGTGAATGAGGGCTCGACACTCTTCTTTTAGCCTTTGTTGCTACCACAAATTGCTTCCACTTGTCTGCAATTGTTGGAGCTTCCAAAAAGGGGGGGGGCGGCAACCCTTAAAAACCCCTCAACTTGCTAGAAACAACCTGTTGTTGCTAAAGGCATCCTCCAGGTCCTTCAAACCCCACAGCCCAGCAAGAAAAGAGACTCGACTCCCTCCAAACTAATCAGGAATGAGCTCGGCCCTTTCACAGACCTCTCCTTGCTCCAACTCCAGCCCTGTTTGATGGTTCAGCCCTCCTAGGACAGCAAGAACAGGGTTCGGCCCCACTCAAAATTGACTCTGATGCAACAAATAGAGGGTTCGACCCTCCTTTCAGGCTTCAAAACGAAGCTCAGCCTCCTGAAATGGCCAGGGCAGAATTCAGCCTTCTCCCAAAATGGTCAGTTTAGGAATCAGCTTCCCTTGCACAAGGTCTGATCTGCAATAAACCCTAGGAAAACTCACAGCGAATCCCCTCAAAGCACCAAAACAACCCCCATAAGTGATGCTTGCAGAAGATAAGTGGACAGATCTACCCAAGGTTGAGCTAGGGTGAGCCCAAGGCACCACCAAAACCCAACAGAAAGTAAGGATTTAACCAAACCCTCCAAAACCCTGAGGCAACAAGCTCTAAAGACAAAAACCAATGCTCAAATCCAAAATCAAATGATGTGAAATGAATCTCCCTCCCTCCTATATATACTTTTTGTTCCTTGCTTGACCCCTTCCTTTAAGGTGACTTGCCCCATAATTTTTGGTGGTCATAAAGTCACTTTATTTTTTTTATTTCGCTTTTAGTCCAAAGTCACCTTAAAAATAAAAACGTTGCCTCTCTAGGTGACATCACTCAACCCACGGCTCCCCTTCTTTTGGGATTATAGCCTACGAGGAGCCCCCTAGGCCACCACATCCTCCCTCCAACGGGGTCAAAAGGGAGGGGACATGACAGTCCTCCCTTCCCAAGATTGCTTGTCCTCAAGCAACTGCAAATCAGGATGCTACAAAATATGCTCATTCTCCCACGTGGCATCCTCTATCGACCAATCANTGGTGGTATAATTGAGTAACCAAGATAGGAGGTCGTAGACTTGATCCAAATCTTGCTATAGGATTCCTTGAGGTTGTTAGGGAAGCCTCCCTTGTGTTGGATCTCATCCTTCACTAAAACAAGGGAAGTAATTGCTAAGGTGATAGTGGCAAATACTTCCAGAGATTACACTTATCTTGCACCTTATGAGAGGCTTTGCATAAGGGTGCTAGAACTTGGGTGACAACAAGGCAAACAAAGAAGGGCAAAGGAAAATTCCCCAAAAAGGGCAAGGGAAAGAATGAGAAATAAACTTCATAGCCAGGGAAGAAGGATTTGAACAAGATCAAATCCTTCATTTGTCATAAGCATGGGCATTATGCATCACAGTGTCCACACAAGAAGAAGGGCAACAGCAGCAAAATCAGGTGGCAACCTCTGCCGAAACTTAGATGAACAAGTTTGATACCAAATTCGAAAAAGGATTTTTGATGGTATCTTGCCTTTCTACCAAAACGGTTCCAAGGATGCTTGGTATGTGGACAATGGGGCATCTCAACATCCGACATCAGCCCGATAATGTTTTCCAGTCTAAAAGAGCACAATTCAAGTGTGCGGGTAGAGCTTGGTGATGATGCCAAGTACCATGTAGCAAGAGTTGGCACCATCCACTTCTAGCTCCAATCAGGGAATTCTTTAGACGTTGATGATGTTTTGTTTGTTCCAGGTCTATGGAAGAACTTGCTTTCAGTTTCGGTTATAAAGGATAAAGGGTATGCAGTAGAGTTCAAGAACCAATAGGTCCTCAATGGGGCGAAGGAATCTAACCCAGAAGTAGCACAAGTGATAGGGGTTAGGAAAGGCAATCCATACAAGTTGCAAGGTGAACTTGTTCTAGCCCTAGTACATAACAGTTACAGCTTGTGCAAATTGTGGCACAAAAGGATGGAGCACTTGCATCGTAAGGCAATGCCTATTCTAAGGGAGATGGTCACAAGTGTTCCAAAGTTCAGCAAGGACCATGCAAAGGGTGCATGCTTGGCAAGCATGCCAAGGCTACTTTCCCAAGCAATAAGCATAGTTCTAAGGAGATTTTAAACCTAGTGCATTTGAATGTCTATGGGTTTTTGTCAGTCGCATCAATCGTAGGAAGCATGTATTATGTTTCCTTTATTTATGACTTCTCCTGCAAGACTTGGATCTACTTCTTAAAGACCAAAGATGAGGTCTTTAGCAGGTTTTAGGAGTTCAAAGTTTTGGTTGAGAACTAGATAGGGAAGAGGAGGAGGATCAAAGCCTTGAGATGTAAGTAGGGATGTAAAGATTGAGGACGACCTTACATCTAGGAAGTCCCATAAGCCAATTCCAATGACAGAGGATGAGGAGCACGAAGCTCCGAAGGTTGAGCCAAGGTCACAACAAACCCCAATGAGTTCCAGTATAGGACAACAGCCTTCAAGTAAGGAGGAGACATTAGCACCTTCCAATCTTGTCAGGAGACCTTAATGGTTCACTCAAACATTGAGGGATACTTAGGAGTACATTGAGACTCCTAGGAGCACATTTAGAAAGAATAGAAGTTTCCAAATTACATGGCATTAATGAGCATCATCATAGACTTAGAGCTTTCCAGCTTTCAAGCGGCGGTAGACCAACAAATTTGGCAGGATGCTATGGTGGCAGAGTACACCTCCATCGTGAAGAATGATGCATGGAACATAATGCCAAGACCGAAGTGGAAGTCAGTAGTGAGTTCCAAGTGACTCTACAAAATCAAGCATGCTGTAAATGGCAGCATCGAGAAGTTCAAGGTGATGTTTGTGGTGAGAAGGTTCTCCTAGAGAGAGGGACTAGACTATGAGACATTTTCTCCAGTCGCCAGGTACACTTCCGTTAGAGCAATTATGTCTTTAGTTTAATTTATGGGATGAAGGATACAACAGATGAATGTGAAAACAGCTTTTCTTAACAAAAAAATTGAGGAACAAATGTACCTAGACTAGCCTCCAGGCTTTAAAGAAAAAAGGAAGGAGTCCCATGTTTGCAGGCTTAAGAAAGCCTTGTATGGACTCAAGCAGGCACCGAAAGCATGGTATTCCAAGATTGATGGATATTTGCAAAGTACGGACAAATTAGGATTTTAGTGTACTACAATTCTTTTGACAACTACAACAGTTCGTATTGTTCACCAAACATCAGATAATGAACACTAGAAGTAATCAATAATTATTAGTTGATTTCAAACAATTCCTTGCATCATATATACTTCTATTGTAAGGGTTCCCTTGACAAACAGTTGCATAGATAGTTTATGACAACAATATAGAAGTATAGTAGCCCAAAATAAGACAGGCAATAAATTGTCAAAGCAATAGGTTGAATATGTAGCAATTCCCCTCCATTTATTAATCACAAATTTTGAGGGGCATTCAAAGAACCGAAGTGTTGTACACAACAAGTTCTCGGCAATAAAGATTGTTGTTCAGCTATACTACACAACAAGAATACACTAAACCTAGAGGATTGTTGTTGCTCTGTTGTAGGACTACAAACAAGAATACACTAAACCACCTTCCAACCACTATCAAACCCTCAGTCCTGCTTCAAAAATTCCTTTTGATCCTGTAGAAACCCTTGGCCTTCTTCAATGGTTGTGAATGAAGGCTCGGCACTCTTCTTTTAGCCTTTGTTGCTACCACAAATTGCTTCCACTTGTCTGCAATTGTTAGAGCTTCCAAAAAGGGGAGGGGCGGCAACCCTTAAAAACCCCTCAACTTGCTAGAAACAACCTGGTGTTGCTAAAGGCATCCTCCAGGTCCTTCAAACCCCACGGCCCAGCAAGAAAAGAGACTCGACTCCCTCCAAACTGATCAGGAATGAGCTCAGCCCTTTCACAGACCTCTCCTTGCTCCAACTCCAGCCCTGTTTGATGGTTCAGCCCTCCTAGGACAACAAGAACAGGGTTCGGCCCCACTCAGAATTGACTCTGATGCAGCAACTAGAGGGTTCGACCCTCCTTTCAGGCTTCAAAACAAAGCTCAACCTCCTGAAATGGCCAGGGCAGAATTCAGCCTTCTCCCAAAATGGTCAGTTTAGGAATTAGCTTCCCTTGCACAAGGTCTGATCTGTAATAAACCCTAGGAAACCTCACAGCGAATCCCCTCAAAGCACCAAAACAACCCCCATAAGTGATGCTTGCAAAAGATAAGTGGGCAGATCTACCCAAGGTTGAGCTAGGGTGAGCCCAAGGCACCACCAAAACCCAATAGAAAGTAAGGATTTAACCAAACCCTCCAAAACCCTAAGGCAACAAACTCTAAAGACAGAAACCGATGCTCAAATCCAAAATCAAATGATGTGAAATGAATCTCCCTCCCTCCTATATATACTTTTTGTTCCTTGCTTGACCCCTTCCTTTAAGGTGACTTGCCCCATAATTTTTGGTGGTCATAAAGTCACTTTATTTTTTTTATTTCGCTTTTAGTCCAAAGTCACCTTAAAAATAAAAACGTTGCCTCTCTAGGTGACATCACTCAACCCACGGCTCCCCTTCTTTTGGGATTATAGCCTACGAGGAGCCCCCTAGGCCACCACATCCTCCCTCCAACGGGGTCAAAAGGGAGGGGACATGACAGTCCTCCCTTCCCAAGATTGCTTGTCCTCAAGCAACTGCAAATCAGGATGCTACAAAATATGCTCATTCTCCCACGTGGCATCCTCTATCGACCAATCACTCCACCTGACACGGTACTCCCTGATCACTCTGCTCCTCGGTCTCCTCTCCCGAACATCCATAATCTCCTCGAGAGTCAACAACATCCGTCCCCTCTCATGTAGTGGCGGTAACTCAATGGGAGTAGTAACCTGTGATCCCCACGCCCTCTGGAGACATGATACATGGTAAATACTGTAACCCTGGCTACCCACTGTCAACTCCAACTTGTAAGCTACGTCCCCAGCTATCTAAATCACTTTGAAGGGACCAAAGAGGCGTGGCCTCATCCTCTCAGCGCCACGTCTCCTCCATGGAGACGATCTAAGTGGTTGCACCCTCAAGTACACCACATCTTCGATCGCAAATCGATGCTTCACCTTGTGCCTGTCTACACACATGCTATGTCAATCCTGGGTGGTTTGTAAGCTAACATGAGTGGTATCGTTGCAATGCTTGCTCAAATGTAACCACTCAATCCATGACCTCATGTAATCATGCAAATACCTCTCAGTTCGTTGGTCTACTACCATCGCCTGACCAACTGTCTAAAAGTAATCACTAATGCAAGGAGTCAATCCTATGTCTGTTGATCTGATCAACCTCTGCCAAGGAAGCAGCTCTGTCATCTGCGTTGCTCGTGAGGTCACCAAAAAGTGCATGAGCTCTGTTGTCCGGTCAATCAATATGCTCTACACCCTCAGTGGATCTATGATGCAGTTTGTCCATACGCTCTCTCCTAGAATGGACGAAGACTATATCAACCCTGCTTGAAGAGTGTGCCCCAACCTGCTCAGCTACCGAGTCGTACACTCCCCCATATGTCCTGACAAGGCGTTCGCAAAGTCCCTCCATGCGAAAATCTCTCGAACCTGCTCATAAGTGGTGAAGTCACCAGGGTCCCAAACTCCCCTATATGATGCGAAGCACCCTCTACTCATAGTATTGATCTATCTTGTGCTGATACAAGAATTTGCCAAACTATCACTGATGAGCCAAGCAATCATAAATTGTGTAGGCTCAGTCAACTCCTCAAAAGACCGCACCCCAAGAGTAAATCCTGGAGAACGCAAACTAGCCATCCCATCTGTGTCGGCTGTCGAGTTGTCAACAACTGCGATCCCAGGGTCCCATGCCAATCGCAGAGAGGGACCATCGTGTTGTTGATACATCCCTCCAATCATCACCGTCTGACAACCATGCTCAGACTGTGCCCTCCTCTCCTGGAACTCCATATCAAGGATCATGTTCGGTGTAGACACCTCAGTGAAGTCATCACCTGTCAATCCATGGTTATCCTCGATGAGGGAAAAGCAAAACTCCACAACTCCTCTCACCTCATCACGCTACGGATCCATCACTACCTTGGTTTCGTCAGTTGTCAATCTCATCTAAAGCAACCCATCACCCCGATGAATGCCCGGACCCCACCACCTCATTGGAAGTCTACTACTCCCAATGTTTGTTGCTAAAAACTCTGTGCACAACTCTAATAGAATCTAAGACTCTCGCTGCACACCTTGTACCCTGATCACCAAGTCCCAATGGATGGTCTTTGTCGATGCTACAAGGCTACCTGTCTCACTCAACTGACTCTAGTAATCCTCCCATGTCATGTTAAGGGCATCAACCCACAACGAAGGATGCCTTGACAGTTTCCTGTAAGACTGGAGGGTGACTGATGCGTTGGTCAACCCCAAGGGCATGACCAAGGTCCCTTGATAATACCTAGGAACAGCCCTGTGAATATCCTACTCTCTAGAGCCCTCATCTGCTGACACCCCCACTCATCGAGGTGTATGTTGCTCCCCGAGGCTCACCCGTCCTCTTGCCAATCCCGAGTAACCTCAAATCAATGGTATGCTCAAAGTCTCCGTCACGAGGTCTCCCTGGAGGAAGCGCTCTGAAGCTCCATTGTACACTATTGTATGCTAATGAAGACTCATGCATATTGTTGCACACCACTGTGTCCTCCTATACACTATCCAATGTCTTAAATGTGCTACTGGTCCCAACACTCTGTCGATGGTGGCTATATCTGTATCCCAGAGTGTGTCCATGCATGTCATGTACTTGTCCACCCAATCCATGGATGCGCATACTTCCTCACGGACTGGTCCCGAAGGAAGGTGCTCAACTATCTCCTGAGCCTCTAGTGTGCTCTCTGAAGGAAAGGGCTCATGATCCCCGCAGTACCAACTAAGAGTACAATCCAAACTCTCGAAGTCACAACTCTCCCCGAGTACCAACAACTCAGAATGCTCCTCGTCTGGCCCTATCACAAGAGGCTCCTCACTCTCATCGTGCGTGACACTCATGCCTGCCTGTACCATGGCTGCCAAATCTAATGGAGTCTCTGGTGTAAATGGCGAAGAGCATACCAAGCCCAGCTGATAATGTAGCTCCTCAACCTCTCTTTCCTTGTCCTCAACAAACCTGAGGGCAAGGTCCTTATCCATAAACAGCTACAAGTAGTCTAACTTCAGCTACTCAAGTGCTTCTTTGTTGATCCGCAACTAAGCACTAGTGACTCTACCTGCCACTCCATTGTGTCTCTCCTCGATCTAGCTCTCCACATAAGATCCTCAATGAATCTACAAGCTCCATCGGTCCTGGTCAACACCTGTGTGATCCGATCCTAGGTCACCAACAAGCGATCCTCCAAATCATGCAATGTTGACGATCTTTGCCCCCCCATATCTAGATGATATGAGTTGTCATCTATAAGAGTGCTCTCCTCATCATCATCACACAATGCACTAGGTGATACCATGTTATGATGGGACTCATGCAAGACATCATCCTCCACACATGACTCCTATGAAGAAGGACCCATGTCCCCTGGCGATCTCACAAACACCCTTCCTCTGTCATATGGGGGTACCATCGTGCCCTCATCATCATCATAGGTGTCATGAGTGGAATGTGATGTTGAATGCTCATCGTAGTTGGGTGCTAGCATACCTTCATCATCATGAGCATCCTCAACGTGTAGGCCAGCAACCTATTTATCAAAGGTGCTGGTGTCATGGACCTCATAGGACACTGCTAATGGTGCATGAGGTGTTGTTGTGTCATCATACTCATAGTCAACTTAGGTGGGACAAGACGTTGCCCCCTCATCATTAGTTCTAGTGACAGACCCCGTCAGCATACTAGTGTCAATGGTCTCATCATCAACCGTTGCTTGGTCTTCCTCTATGCTTACCTCCTTGTCATGGTTAGATGCACGCTCCTCCACATGGGAATGTGCCTGTTCCATGAATGGATACCTCTGCTCTTCTGCCATATCTCCCTTCAATCTTCGTCTTGTGCCATTGAAGGAATCCTCATCTAAGCCTTCAGGCCAGCTTCCATACTTGANTGCACCCTCAAGTACACCACATCTTCGATCGCAAATCGATGCTTCACCTTGTGCCTGTCTACACACATGCTATGTCAATCCTGGGTGGTTTGTAAGCTAACATGAGTGGTATCGTTGCAATGCTTGCTCAAATGTAACCACTCAATCCATGACCTCATGTAATCATGCAAATACCTCTCAGTTCGTTGGTCTACTACCATCGCCTGACCAACTGTCTAAAAGTAATCACTAATGCAAGGAGTCAATCCTATGTCTGTTGATCTGATCAACCTCTGCCAAGGAAGCAGCTCTGTCATCTGCGTTGCTCGTGAGGTCACCAAAAAGTGCATGAGCTCTGTTGTCCGGTCAATCAATATGCTCTACACCCTCAGTGGATCTATGATGCAGTTTGTCCATACGCTCTCTCCTAGAATGGACGAAGACTATATCAACCCTGCTTGAAGAGTGTGCCCCAACCTGCTCAGCTACCGAGTCGTACACTCCCCCATATGTCCTGACAAGGCGTTCGCAAAGTCCCTCCATGCGAAAATCTCTCGAACCTGCTCATAAGTGGTGAAGTCACCAGGGTCCCAAACTCCCCTATATGATGCGAAGCACCCTCTACTCATAGTATTGATCTATCTTGTGCTGATACAAGAATTTGCCAAACTATCACTGATGAGCCAAGCAATCATAAATTGTGTAGGCTCAGTCAACTCCTCAAAAGACCGCACCCCAAGAGTAAATCCTGGAGAACGCAAACTAGCCATCCCATCTGTGTCGGCTGTCGAGTTGTCAACAACTGCGATCCCAGGGTCCCATGCCAATCGCAGAGAGGGACCATCGTGTTGTTGATACATCCCTCCAATCATCACCGTCTGACAACCATGCTCAGACTGTGCCCTCCTCTCCTGGAACTCCATATCAAGGATCATGTTCGGTGTAGACACCTCAGTGAAGTCATCACCTGTCAATCCATGGTTATCCTCGATGAGGGAAAAGCAAAACTCCACAACTCCTCTCACCTCATCACGCTACGGATCCATCACTACCTTGGTTTCGTCAGTTGTCAATCTCATCTAAAGCAACCCATCACCCCGATGAATGCCCGGACCCCACCACCTCATTGGAAGTCTACTACTCCCAATGTTTGTTGCTAAAAACTCTGTGCACAACTCTAATAGAATCTAAGACTCTCGCTGCACACCTTGTACCCTGATCACCAAGTCCCAATGGATGGTCTTTGTCGATGCTACGAGGCTACCTGTCTCACTCAACTGACTCTGGTAATCCTCCCATGTCCTGTTGAGGGCATCAACCCACAACAAAGGATGCCTTGACAGTTTCCTGTAAGACTAGAGGGTGACTGATGCGTTGGTCAACCCCAAGGGCATGACCAAGATCCCCTGATAATACCTAGGAACAGCCCTGCGAATATCCTACTCCCTAGAGCCCTCATCTGCTAACACCCCCACTCATCGAGGTGTACGTTGCTCCCCGAGGCTCACCCGTCCTCTCGCCAATCCGGGGTAACCTCAAATCAATGGTATGCTCAAAGTCTCTGTCAGAAGGTCTCCCTGGAGGAAGCGCTCTGAAGCTCCATTGTACACTATTGTATGCTAATGAAGACTCATGCATACTTTTGCACACCACTGTGTCCTCATGTACACTATCCAATGTCTTAAATGTGCTACTGGGCCCAACACTCTGTCGATGGTGGCTATATCTGTATCCCAAAGTGTGTCCATGCATGTCATGTACTTGTCCACCCAATCCATGGACGCGCATACTTCCTCACAGACTGGTCCCCAAGGAAGGTGCTCAACTATCTCATGAGCCTCTAGTGTGCTCTATGAAGGAAAGGGCTCATGATCCCCGCAGTACCAACTAAGAGTACAATCCAAACTCTCGGAGTCACAACTCTCCCCAAGTACCAACAACTCAGAATGCTCCTCGTCTGGCCCTATCACAAGAGGCTCCTCACTCTCATCGTGCGTGACACTCATGCCCGCCTATACCATGGCTGCCAAATCTAATGGAGTCTCTGATGTAAATGGTGAAGAGCGTACCAAGCCCAGCTGATAATGTAGCTCCTCGACCTCTCTTTCCTTGTCCTCAACAAACCTGAGGGCAAGGTCCCTATCCATAAACAGCTGCAAGTAGTCTGACTTCAACTACTCAAGTGCTTCTTTGTTGATCTGTAACTAAGCACTAGTGACTCTACCTGCCACTCCATTGTGTCTCTCCTCGATCTAGCTCTCCACATAAGAATCTCAATGAATCTACAAGCTCCATCGGTCCTGGTCAACACCTGTGTGATCCGATCCTCAGTCACCAACAAGCGATCCTCCAAGTCATGCAATGTTGACGATCTTTGCCCCCCCATATCTAGATGATATGAGTTGTCATCTATAAGAGTGCTCTCCTCATCATCATCACACGATGCACTAGGTGATACCATGTTATGATGGGACTCATGCGAGACATCATCCTCCACACATGACTCCTATGAAGAAGGACCCATGTCCCCTGGCGATCTCACAAACACCCCTCCTCTGTCATATGGGGGTACCATCATGCCCTCATCATCATCATGGGTGTCATGCGTGGAATGTGATGTTGAATGCTCATCATAGTTGGGTGCTAGCATACCTTCATCATCATGAGTATCCTCAACGTGTAGGCCAGCAACCTATTTATCAAAGGTGTCGGTGTCATGGACCTCATAGGACACTACTAATGGTGCATGAGGTGTTGTTGTGTCATCATACTCATAGTCAACATAGGTGGGACAAGACGTTGCCCCCTCATCATTAGTTCTAGTGACAGACACCGTTAGCATACTAGTGTCAATGGTCTCATCATCAACCGTTGCTTGGTCTTCCTCTATGCTTACCTCCTCGTCATGGTTAGATGCACGCTCCTCCACATGGGAATGTGCCTGTGCCACGAATGGATACCTCTGCTCTTCTGCCATATCTCCCTTCAATCTTCGTCTTGTGCCATTGAAGGAATCCTCATCTAAGCCTTCAGGCCAGCTTCCATACTTGATGGTGCAATAGTCTTGAAAAGACATAGCTGCACAAAACTCTTTCCCTATTGCCAAATACTCTTGATAGTAAGGCATGTACTTGCCTACCGCTACTTCCCACTTTATTTCAGCCATGAGCTCCTTCTTGGTCTCCATCTTTCCAACCTCAATATGCTGTCCTTGACCCCAGTTGACTGCTGCAGATTTCTCTTCCACTGAATACCCCTCAGGCTGGCAAGATCACCAGCTCTGATACCACTGTAATGTCCCTAGGGCAAAATTAGGGTTTTAGTGTACCACAATTCGTTTGACAACTACAGCAGTTCATAGTACATACTATTCACCAAACATCAGATAATGACCACTGGAAGTAATCAATAATTATTAGTTGATTTCAAACAGTTCCTTGCATCATATATATTTCTGCTGTAAGGGTTCCCTTGACAAACAGTTGCATAGATAGTTTATGACAGCAATATAGAAGTATAGCAGCCCAAAATAAGACAGCAAATAAATTGTC
>JZKD02S0600059.1:229196-246333 GCA_000966675.3 Picea glauca | reverse complement strand
CCTTCCTTCCACCCAAGAATATATGAGAGATAATAAAACTTTACATTAAATCATCACCATCAACCAATCATCACATAGAACCTGATAATTCTTCTTGAGACTTCTTCAATTTATGCAATTCTTCAATTCTTGGAGTACTCTGATCCTGTAGATAATATTACTCAATGTATTCTCTAAAACTCATCCAATTTTCACTCCTTGAATCCTCCCCAAAAATAGCTTATAGAAAGAATGGTAGACTTTATTCAATTCTGGTCTATTCAGGAGAGTGAACTTGCACAGAATTCCCTGCACTCAATAATTAACATCCGGTTCTGAAACTTGCACAGAAGAAACTATAGTCTGTACTCTTTATGATTGTTTTACCCGGAACACTTGTTTATTGACTAGCTTCAGGACTGGTCACAGACCCTATCTTCCACAGAGTGTATCTCCATAATTATAATGAATCAAGAGCTAAATTTTTACCATAGGTACCTTGAGATGTCTTCTCAGTACCATAGCGATTTCACCATTTGAATTGTTCTAGAAAAAAAGTTATAGCAAAAATGGTAAGATGACCTAAAAATAATATACCATAGAACACATCACCAAAAGACTTCATCCTCCCTTGAAATCCGGCCTTTTTTACTTCTTATTTCCTCTGAAATTCAACTTGTATCAATTGAATGTATAATGATGTTTATTTATACCATTTATGTCACTTCCTTTTAACATTAGGTCCGACCTGACACTTTCTTATTGTGTAATTCTTTTCTTTAATTATTTTCAGGGCCTACATGTACTTCCTTCTTCAATTCACTTTGTCATGTTCAAAAATTCATTTCTCCTCAACCATGAGGATCCACGTGATGTGTCTCATACCACCGAAAACAACATGATGTATACTATCCATTCATGGGTGTTGTATATGCATGTGCATTGTCCTTCATGTCCAAATACCTTTATCAATCTTGCGATCCAAAACCCATGACTAGGTTTGACATCAATGACAACAACCAATCTTCCAACAACTCTTTTTGAATCCAACTATTTTGATGCCCCTTAGCCAATATTGGTCAATCAAAAAACGTGACGTGCCACTCGATGGTTGGTCCACCTATTGTAGAGTCATTTGTTAGACAGTTGGCTTAGTTTGATGGAAAGTTGGTATGGATTGTTGGTTTTCATTGATGTCAACCATTGGAGAGTGATATTGTATATTTATGTCAACCCTTAGTAATTGAAGTCAACCTTTGGAGAAATTCCAGTAGGGAATTCTGGTAGCACAAAGGTTTGGGTAATGGACCCAAGTTTGTTTGATTTATAATGGTATGGGTTTTGATATATTTGCAGGTAAGACTATTCTAGATGGATAGTACATGTCATGCCATTTCTAGTGGTATGTGTAACGTCACATAACTCCTCACAGTTTGCGATTTATGGCCTTACGAAGTTGAAGGACCCTCATATGATTGGCTTGAAACCCCACAAGGTCAAAGAAGTCAAAGTGCTTGCAAAGAAAAAATTATTTAAATAGTAAAGTGAAGTGACAAAGTTAAAGAGGATTATTTAAATAATAAAGTAAAGTGACAAAGTCAAAAATGATTATTTAAATAATAAAGTGAAGTGACAAAATCAAAGAGGATTATTTAAATAATAAAGTGAAGTGACAAGGTCAAGGTGGATTATTTAAATAATAAAGTAAATGGAGAAATTTCTAATTATGAAAAGTGGTTATAAGAAGGTTAACCCTAAAATGAGGTAAATGGGTTAAGTGGTCATGTGGCTATTGGATACATGGACAAGTGGCAAATTGGGAAAAGTTGGACATAGGTGGCTATGTGGACAAAGTGGCCTAGAAGATGCTTCTAAGGAAGCTACTTGGAGAGTATAAATAAGAGGCAAGGCTCTCTCATTTTAATTACACTTGAGCATATTGAATATATATAGGTGACTGAGGTAACCAAAGGATATCTAAGTCTAATTTCAGAGGAAAGGTGAAGTAAATAAGGCCAAAATTCAAGGGAGGATAAATTCTTTTCATGATGTTTTCTAAGGTATGTTATTTATAGGTCATCTCACCATTTTTGCAATAATTTTTTTTCTAGAATGATTTAGACTGTGAAATTGGAAGGCCATTAAGGAAACATATCCAAGTATATTTGGTACGAATGCCATCTAGTGGGTCGTTGTATTTTTGGAGTTACACTCCCTGGAAAATAAGGTTTGTTGCTAGTCCTGAAACTAGTCTAAAACATGTGTTTCGAATAAAAACATCATAACTTCTTCATAACAGATCCAAATTCAGTAAGACCAAATGTGTTGGTTAGAGTACAGACTTTATTATTTTTTGTAAACTTTTTAGATCCATACAACAGATATTCTATGCGGGGCATGCTCTACAAGTTCTCTCTATAGAATAATCCATAATTCAATAAGGTATGTCATTTTTCCTATAACTCTTTTTCTGAGAGGTTCCAAGTAGTGACACCTGGAGGAATAGCATAAAACACACTGAAGAACATTGTGTACTATTTTCATATATTTATTCATTACATGTACATAGTTATGATTATTTCAAGTTAGGATTGTTGACTAATCCAAAACTAGTCATGTGAGACTAAAGTAAAGTTTGATGAAAATGCTAGTCTCTTGTTGTTAGAGTTAATGAAGGTTTGTAGGTATGTGATCATATATACTAGGTCTATTAAAAAGTTATAAATCAGATTTGGATGATGAAATTGATGAGGCTTTTGGTTGAGGTACATGTTGGGTACATGGTTGAGACAAGTAGTTGATGATGTTGGTACATCTTGATGAGTAGTTGATACATGATTGGTACATACTTGGTACATGGTTGGAGACACTTGTTAGTAGTATTGTTGACACATGGTTTCTAGATGATGTAGCATACTTGTATTGGTATATTATTAGAAGCACATATTGATATTGGTGATGATTATGAGTTGTTTTGTTATGCTTGGTTGATGCACATATTTGAGAGTTGTATTGGTGATTGATCTTGGTGAGTAGATCTAATTTGGTTGATAAGATTGATGAGACAGGTTGTTGTGACATGTTATTTGTATAGGTTTGGTGCATGGTTGATGCACTTGTTCATGATACAGGTTGAGGTACAACTTGGTGCTTGGTTGATGCACTTGTTTATGGTACAGGTTGATTATAGGTTGGTTGGTACAGGTTGGTGTATGGTTGATGCATGTTTTTATGGTACAGGTTGATTACAGGTTGAGGTATAGGTTGATGCATGGTTGATGCATGGTTCAGGTTATTGGTACAGGTTTTTTGGTTCAAGTTATTGGTACAGGTTGTTTGGTGCATGTTTATTGGTACAGGTTTACAATAGTATATGTCACAGTGATAGTGTGACAATGGTTCCATTATTCTACTTATACGTGAAGGCGGTTGGACGGGGCAATGACAGGTGGTTGTAGCCACTTTTCGATTGTAGATAGAGAACATAGGGAGTTGTAGCCTCCTTCTGGTTGTAGCCAAATAATTGGGGAGTTGGAGCTTCCCAATGGTTGTAGCCAGAGAATTGGGGAGTTGGAGCTTCCCTCAGATTGTATCCTGAGAAACTAGGGTGTTGGATCCTCCTTCCAGTTGAAAATGGAAAACAAAGGATGTTGGTGCTTCCAATGAATGTAATTCTTCAAGACATATAAGAAAAAGCATTATGTGGTATTCTCCCTCTTTGGTTTTCCACATAAAAACAATGGTGTATTGTGTATGTGTATGATTTTTTATTTAACTACAATTATTGAATGATAATGCTACACCAATATAGCACTTGCATTATATGGTTAAAAAGGATTAAATTTCTCTATTACTGATTCACCCATCTCTCAGTAATCCAACAATTGGTATCAGAGTTCGTTCCTTCAGGAAACAGTTTAACCACTAGAAGGAGATCATGGATTATTCTGAGAATGGAGTACCAATGTTTAATGGTCATAATGGTTTTAAGTATGAGATGTGGAGTAGAAGGACAAAATTATTTTTACAGGCACAAGGACATTATATTTGGCTATCTGTTTTTTACAGGATATGATAGTTGAAAAGGGAAAAGACTATAGCCAAGAAGGAATTGAAGAAGAATAACAAAATAACAATGAATTTCATCTGGGAAGGATTACCTATTCTGGTAAGAGAAAAGGTTGGTCAATTTTCATCAGCCAAAAAACTTTGGGATAAGTTACATGACATATATTCTTCACCCATCACAGATTCAGAAAATTCCAAATAAGATGAAGATACAGAACAAGAAGAAATATGTTCATCATGTCAAACAGATTTAGAAGAGGAAGAATATGAATAAGCAGAAGTTGATTACAGAAAAAAATTGATCAGTGCAGTTGAATATCTAAAGAAAGAAAGAGAAGAAAACAAGTCATCCAAGAAAGAATTGATGAAGCAAAAGGAAAGTGTTCAAGGTTCTGAAAAAGATCAGCAGGTCATCAAGAATTTAAGAGCTCAACTAGAAGAGGCTAGAAGAATTGAAGAAACTCTAGAATATCAAAATAAATGTTTGTAAGTCAACATAGCAGCATAAAAGGAAGAAGCAGAAAAGAGAGAAAATATACTGATGGATCATCTCAAGGAAAGAAACAATGACTTAAACCAACTTGAGAAAGAGTTTGGTCAAGAAGAGAGAATACTGGAAGAAGAAATAATTACATTGAAAATCCAACTTGAAGAAGCAAAGAGAACAAAAGAGGTCATGAAGTCTCAGATAATGAAGAAAGAAAAAGAGGTTGAGAATCTTGAAGAAGAAGTTTTCACACTAAGAATCAAAATCATCAAGATAAATAAGAACATTGAAGAGACAGAAACATCCACATCAGTTGTAGAGAATGAAGAGAAGAACTCTACGTTTCTAGAAAAGAAGAATAAAGAAAATAGAAAGAGTTATGCAAAAGTACTCAAAGGAAGGAATCATGGTCAACCAGAATCTAAGAAAATTAATAAAGATACATATTCAAGAAGACCATCCATGTTCAATCCATAAAGAAGCTTCAATCATGATCAAGATCAGTCAAGGAAGAAATTCAGAAAGACTACACCACAAAAAATATCATTCACTCCCAGGATTGCAAATTACTTTTATGGTCATTGTTTTTATTGTACTAACTTTGGACATAAGGTTGCATATTGCAGGGATTATAAAAGAAATGTTCAAGCAAGAAATACCTATGTGGCCCCACATAACATTGAATGTTACAAATGTCATAACTATGGACACATAGCTCGTGATTGTAGAAGAATGACCGATACTTCCATGAAAGAGAACACTGACATCAGATATAAGAAAGTATGGATAAGAAAACAGGAAGAACAAGTGAACAAAGACCAGGTCCTAGAGATCACAAGATTGGAAATAAAACGAGATGAATAAAAATCTACAGAGAAAAAGAAGGATGTCATATATAGAAAGGTTTGGAAAATAAATTAAAGAAAATAAGGACAAGTAAATAAGGAACAGGTTCAAGAGATTGTACTTTCAGGTATTGTAGTGAAAGATGAATCCATGGACAAAAAGAAATAAGTCAGAGCTCAGAGAGATGATAAATCTACCAATGAAGATGATGATGAATACACATCAAAGCAGAAATTGTTCTGAGCCATCCGACTTAGAGAATCCTAGGTAATATGAATATTAAACATGGGGAGTATATGCGATAGCTATGACAGACCAAAGAACAATACTTCAAGCAACTTGCAGAGTTTGAGAAGACAGATCCAGAGTATTTAGTTAATAGAAGTACAATTTGATAGATTAATCAAGAGTTCATGATAGTATAATGATAAATGGGTCATCATTATGGACAGTTGCGCAAGTAGATTCTTGGACAGTATGGAGAGAGATGGATTTGTAAGAATGATTAGCAGGTTTTGATAGATATATGAAAGTGAACGAGAGCATGGATTCATAGATTGGTTCAGAGAGTGTTATAGAGACAAAGGAACATTATCATAATGGATTATAATTACACAAGAAATGGATCGAACAATGCTAATGGATTCCAAATTGACAGATATCTTTTGGATAAATGCAGTGCATACAACAGTTCACATTCAAAATAGAATAATGCTCAGAAGCAACAATGACAAAACTCCCTACGAACTATGTAAATGAAGCACAAACAACAACCTCTACATCAAGGTAACTCACGGTAGTATTTTATTAATTGAAATTTATGTTGATGATATTGTTTTTGGAAGTACTAATGAGAGGTTAAGCCAGAAATGTGCAAAGGATATGCAGAATGAATTTGAAATGTCATTGCTTGGAGAACTATCCTTCTTTATAGGTCTTCAAATATGTCAAAGAAACCAAGGAATTTTTATTTATCAAACTAAGTATATCAGATAAATGATAAAGAGGTTTGGAATGGAAGATTGCAAACCAGTTACCACTCCTACGCAAACCAGTTGCAAGTTGAGAAAAGATGATGATTCAAAGTCTACAGACCAGAGGCAATACAAGTCAATGATTTGTAGCTTACTATATGTGACAACATCTAGAACAGATGTAATGCAGGAAGTTGGACAGGTGGCATGATTTCAAGTAGAAACAAAGGAATCACATGTATTAGCAGTGAAGAGGATTTTCAAATATCTTAAAGGAACATAAGAGTTTGGATTATGGTATCCAAAAGGAAAGGGTTTATCACTTATTTCCTACATAGATGTAGATTGGGCAGGTTTCATTCATCACCGACAAAGCACAAGTGGAGAAATGTTCTACTTGGGTGAGTGTTTAGTATCATGGCTAAGAAGGAAACAATCATCAATATATTTATCTACAGTCAAGGCAAAGTATATTGCAGCAACAACATGTTGTACACATGTTCTATGGATGAAACAAACTTTGACAGATATACAGGTTGAGTATGATGAGACCATTCCAATATATTGGGATAATACAAGCACCATCAATATCTCAAAGAACCCGGTGATGCACTCCAAGACGAAGCACATTCCAATCAAGTATCACTTTATACAGGTACAATTTGCAGCAAAGAACATCAGATTTGAATATCTTGACACAAAAGAACAAGTGGCATAAATCTTTACAAAACTGCTTCCATGAGAATCCTTTGAGTATCTTCGCCAGAGACTCGAAGTAGTTTCTACTCCAAAATGAATGCTTTTGAATGCTTATCTTATATGTCTTAGATGTAGACTAGGAAGCACCATAAATAGGAAAATTCAAGTTGGGAGATAAGTTTCAGGAAGAGTTCGGTTAGGGGGAGTATCCCCAAGGACAGCTCAGTTAGGGGGAGAAACCCCGAATGGAAAGATACCTTTCCCATTGATGAAAAAGGGGGAGAGATTTATCATATGCAGGAAACAAAATTATTGGAGAGAGAGCACAGAGGCATGTCGACAGGGGGAGCAACACAATGAGAGTTCAGTCAGGGGGAGAAACCATAAAGGGAGATACCTTTTTCCATTGATGTCAAAGGGGGAGAGATAGAAACATTGATAAGGAGTATAAGCATGAATGTTATCATGACTAAGTGTTGCCATCAATGTTGGTGTTTCCATCAATGCCAAAGGGGGAGATTGTCAGAAAATTATCCTAGGTTGATGGAAAGTTGGTATGGATTGTTGGTTGTCATTGATGTCAAGAACTGGAGAGTTATATTGTAGATTTATGTCAACTCTTATTGATTGATCTCAACCCTTGGAAAAAGTATGGTAGCGAATTCTAGTAGCACAAAGGTTTGGGTAATGGACCCAAGTTTGTTTGATGTATAATGGTATGAATTTTGATATATTTTTAGGTAAGAATATTTTAGATGGATAGTACATGTCATGCCATTTTTGGTGATATATGGAACATCACATAAATCCTTACAGTTTGAGAGTTATGGCCTTACAAAGTTGAAGAACCCTCATATGATTGGCTTGAAACCCCAAAAGGTCAAAGAAGTCAAAGTGCTTGCAAAGAAAAAAATATTTAAATAATAAAGTGAAGTGAAAAAGTCAAAGAGGATTATTTAAATAATAAAGTCAAGTGGCAAATTAAAATAGTATTATTTAAATAATAAAGTCAACTGACAAAATCAAAGAGGATTATTTAAATAATAAAGTGAAGTGACAAAGTCAAGGAAGATTATTTAAATAATAAAGTAAATGGAGAACTTTCTAATTATGGAAAGTGGTTATAAGAAGGTTAACCCTAAAATGAAGAAAATAGGTTAAGTTTTCAAGTGGCTATTGGATACATGTACAACTGGAAAATTGAGAAAAGTTGGACATAGGTGACTATGTGGACAAAGTGGCCTAGAATATGCTCCTAAGGAAGCTACTTTTAGAGTATAAATAAGAGGCAAGGCTCTCTCGTTTTAATTACACTTGAGCATATTGAATATCTATAGGTGACTAAGGTAACCAAAGGATATCTAAGCCTAATTTCAGAGGGAAGGTGAAGTAAAGAAGGTCAAAATTCAAGGGAGGACAAATTATTTTGATGATGCTTTCTAAGGTATGTTATTTACAGGTCATCTCACCATTTTCGCAATAAATTATTTTTTATAATGATTCAGACTGTGAAACTGGGAGGCCATTGACAAAACACATCCAAGTATCTTTGGTACACATTTTCTCTTGTGGTTCGTTGTATTTTTGGAGTTACACTCCATGGAAAATAGGGTTTGTGGCTAGCCCTAAGACTAGTCTAAAATAAGTGTTTTTGGTAAAAATGCCATAGCTTATTCATAATAGATCAAAATTTAGTAAGACCAAATGTGTTGGTTATAGTTCAATCTTTATTATTCTATGTAAAATTTTCAGATCCATACAACAAATATTCTATGCGGGGCATGCTCTACAAGTTCGCTCTGTAGAATAAGCCATAATTCAAAAAAGTATGCCATTTTTTCTATAACTCCTTTTCCGAGAGGTTCCAAGTAGTGAAACCTAAAGGAATTGCATAGAACACACTGAAGAACATTTTGTACTATTTTCATATCTTTATTCATTACATGTACATAGTTATGATTATTTCAAGTTAGGGTTGTTGACTAATCCAAAACTAGTAATGTGAGACTAAAGTAAAGTTTGATGAAAATGCTAGTGTGTTGTTGTTAAAGTTAAGGAGGGTTTGTAGGTATGTGATCATATACACCAGGTCTATTACAGAGTTACAAATTAGATTTTGATGATGAAATTAATGAGGGATTTTGTTTGAGGTACATGTTAGGTACATGGTTTAGACAAGTAGTTGATAATGTTGGCACATCTTGATGAGTCATAGTTGATTAGTAGTTGATACATGATTGGTACATACTTGGTACATGGTTGGAGGCATTTGTTAGTAGTATTGTTGACACATGGTTTATGAATGATGTAACATACTTGTATTGGTATATGATTAGAATAACACATTGATCTTGGTGATGATTATGAGTTGTTGTGTTATACTTGGTTGATGCACATATTTGAGAGTTGTCTTGGTGATTGATCTTGGTGAGTAGATCTAATTTGGTTGATAATATTGATGAGGCAAGTTGTTGTGATAGGTTGTTTGGACAGGTTGTTGTGACATGTTATTTGTACAGGTTTGGTGCATGGTTGATACACTTTTTCATCATACAGGTTGAGGTACAGGTTGGTGCATGGTTGATGCACTTATTTATGGTATAGGTTGATTATAGATTGGTTGGTACAGGTTGGTCCATGGTTGATACAATTGTTTATGGTACAGGTTGATTACAGGTTAAGGTATACGTTGATGCATGGTTGATGCATGGTTCAGGTTATTGGTACATGTTGTTTGGTTCAAGTTATTGGTATAGGTTGTTTGGTGTAGGTTTATTGGTACATGTTTACAATAGTATATCTCACAGTTATAGTGTGACATTGGTTCCATCATTCTACTTATACGTCAGGGTGGTTGGATAGGGAAAGGACAGGTGGTTGTATCCACCTTCCAGTTGTATCCATAGAACATAGGGGTTTGTAGCCTCCTTTTGGTTGTAGCCAGAGAATTGGGGAGTTGGAGCTTCCCTCTGGTTGTAGCCAGAGAATTGGGGAGTTGGAGCTTCCCTCAGATTGCAACCTGAGAAACTAGTGGGTTGGAGCCCCCTTCCATTTGCAACTAGAAAACAAGGTAAGTTGGTGCTTCCAATGAATGTAATTCTTCAAGACATATAAGAAAAAACATTCTGTGGTTTTCTCCCACTTTGGGTTTCCACATAAAAACGTTGGTTTACTATGTATGTGCATGATTTATCATTTTTTAATTGTTTATTTAATCTGCAATTATTGGATGATAATGCTACACTGATATAACACTTGCATTATATGGTTAAAAAGGATTCAATTTCTCTATTACTGATTCACCCTCCTCTCAATAATCCAACATCATCCTGCCTGTGAGAGCTACCAACTCAACATCCAGTCACTGACCACTTGCTTTCCATGTCAGCATACATATTCCACATCATCACCTAACAATACCTACCACATCACCATACATCCTGTCACATGTCACCCTTTTAGTGGTGTCACATGGACAATACAGATGCCATGTCGTTGTAGGGATGACACATTGCAACTTTTCATTGGTCCAAATGAGTGTCGAAAATGCCAAAATTGAGTGACATGTGTCAAGATCTCATGTTTCCATGTCAACATTATGATGTCATCATGACATCGTCATTTCCTATGTTAGTTTTACGGATGACCACATGGCATCATGTGGGTTTTCCATGTGTCTTGATGTACTTGAATTTTTGCATGTTTCTTAAAATCTTCAGAACATCATAAGTTCTTCATACGACATTTGTTTGAGGCGATTTAGAGGTTGTTGGAAAGCTCTGATCGAGATATATGCAATGAAGTCATGTTCAATAGAATTTGAGGTGGAAAAACATTAGTGTTCTAGATCCTCCTATATCAATAATTCTCCTCTTTGAAAACATAAGTCCTTATCTTCTCAGATTACAAAATCTAAATAGAAAAAATTGACTCAACTGCTAGTTTAGATTTTGACATGTTATGCACAAACCATAAAGGATAACATTTTGTTTATTTTCTCATGAAACTTGAAAAGGTTTATATAAGGTAATTCCTTCTAGGTAGAGACTTTAGTGTCAAATTTGTAACTGGTTTTTTTAGTCAAGACATACTATTAAAATGGTTTTTGTTTTGGAAAGACAAAGTTAGAAATGAGGAGATGAAAATATTTATCAGTATATTTCATCACTCAAGTATTTATATCTCATCCTTGATAAACAAAAAACATCCTTAAATGTGAAAATCATATTGATTTCCCTCATATCCTAAAATTGTTAAACTAATTGAAAGGGATGGTGAAAGGAAATTCAATGGGAAATGCAAGTATCTTCATTGGGACTATGGACACTCACTAGCAGTGAAGCAAGGCCTATGATGTCAGGGTGAATACACCATAGGATATGGATGCTTTTTGGCAGTGTAGAAACACCATGAGGATGATAAATATACTCAATGAGTATCTTAAAACATATTACTCAATCAAATTAGTTTCCTCACAAAGACTTTGTTCTGACCCAAATAATTATGTCATTATCTTAAAAGTTTTGAAGTACAAACACTAGTCATAAGTTTGACTCTTTAGCCAAAACTTAGAATTATATTACCCCAAAACAATTCCTGAGTAAAGTTGAAAGAGTAAATTTTTTTATCCATTTATTGATCCAGATTCGGATCTAGGAGCTTGACGGGGCTTAGAAAGGCCTAAAAATAAATGTTCTCAAAATGGATTCAAAACTAACGTGTGCGTAGGCCTCATCGATATGAACCCAACGCAACTTGAACGGGATCAAACAAATGACATATGTTCAAGTTATGGTGATATGTTCATTTTTCCAAACATGCAAAAACAAATGTTGATTGTACAGTGTGTACAATTCCACGTGGCATATGAATGTACATGCCATACGACTGTACATATGACATGTCAACATAGTTGGAATATTTCGTACAGCTAACATGGCAGGGGCACAGTGGACTGCTAACATGACAGGAGTAGGTGGACCAACCATGAGGTGACACATGTCACCACTAAAATAGTGACACATGGCATGCTCATACGGTGACACGTGGCAGGAAGTGACTGAACAGATGAGTTGATTGAGAAGATGTGGGGTCCAAGTGGATTGCAACACGTGTCATGGTACGATGCTGACAGGGCAGATGATGTGGCATACATGTTAGAGTTAGTCCAATCACGAGCTGACAAGTGGCATTTTATGTGGGAGAATGGTGGAGGGCCACATGGCCCAGACATGGGATGCCATGCGGCACCCCATGGTTGGTCATTCGGTTCATATATAAAAATTGTTTTGGTCTCCCCAAGTTTCGAATTCGAAGACCTCTGGTATGGGCTACGCCTTACGGAAAGGTCTGATTTCCATTGAGCCACATATATTACTTGTTAAAACAAAGGGTGGAACCCTTATTTAAAGTTTAAATATGCTTTAAATGGAGGCAGAAAGGGTTGGGGCTAGGACCCAACCCATAGTTATGTGTAAGGAATGTGCCCACATTCCCGAGTATACGACGCTCCATACAATAGTTCGACGCAAGGATTAAGGTGATCGACATGGGTCCTATGGGTAGGGAACTTCCACATGAAAACCAAGAGCGGAGGCCAATGGTAAGGGCATTCAGTTGGGCACAGTCCTATTGGGTTATGCCATGTGACCTAAAGTTTCTGTAAATGGGCCAGCACTCAGCCCTTAAGGGTTGGAACTTGGCCACATAGTAGCCATATGACCGAGTTAAGGGGCGCACGCTAGGAATAAGGGTATTAGCCCTTTAATTATGCAAAAGTGGGTATTTTGACCATATAATAGTGGATTTTTGAAGATTTTTTGGGCAGTTTTTGGTTATTTTTCCATATCTTGGTGGATATTGGCCCAATTTGAGTGCCACAACAAGTGGGTTGTTGGGATTTGATCCCTCTACCTCATGGCTATATAAGCCAATCCATTGTGAGGTTTTAAAGGAAACAATAAGCATCAAGTATCTTGAAGGAAGTTGAGGAAGAACTTGCAAAGGTCAAGTTGTCTTGAGTAGTGAAGAGTAGCTAAGCTTTGGAGGCAATTTCCAAGAGTTCTACTCCTCCTTTTTCAGTGCTGTCTATTGTGTCAGGTTCTAGAGACAGAGAAAAACACAGTTGAGTCAGTCAGAGACCAAAATGATGTAATTTTGATGTAGATTTTAAGCATTGAATTTTGAATAGAGAAGCCTCCCTCACTGAAGACAAAGGCCCAGAGACATAGGCGAATTTTTCCGAACTCCATTATCAAATTCTGGTGTTAAAATCTGTTGATGGTTTTCTTCTTGAGTTATCTGTTATTTCTCTTCATTATTTAAGTTTTTTTCATTTATATGTTCATATGCACTGTTAGAAAAGGTCTTGATAAAATTGAAGTCATAATGTGAATTTGATAAGCACCAATTTCAAATCAAGTGGTATTAGAGAAGGATGACTATTGCATGAATTGTGAATATGGGGAAAATATTGAAGAGAGATAGACACCAAGAGATCGAGAATATTAACCAAGTGATTCAACGCAAAAATGTTGAGTTGCAATGATTGCTGCAAATCCTTGAGGAAGACAGGGAAATATTGTGAACAATGATGTTAGCAAGAGAAGAAAGGCCAGTTGGAAGAAGCCCTTCCATTAGAATCACGAGCCCTGTCAGGTATGATGGAATTAATCCATTCCGTAGGAAATCTGACGAGGAGGATTCATATATGTCTGCTACTCCGGTTGAGGATCAGTCAGTAGGAGGGGCCATTGGCACATTCACCTCGCCAGCAAAAACTACTCATTACACTCTAGCTTCTCCTGTAGCTGATTAGGAAGTGGATTCCGACCATTAGGTTATTGCAACATTTGAAAAACATACCAAAGGAATTGGTATGATAATGCTATCCAAGTTTGGATACAGGAAAGGGAAAGGTCTTAGCAAATATGGCCAAGGAAGAGCTGAGCCAATTGAGGTGCGAGAACGACCACTCCATGAAGGATTGGGTTACGCAGGAAAATATTCTGACGATGACAGTCCAGTGGTTTGTTGCACACACTGTCATATGTTCGGACATGATGCTGACCATTGTTGGGAGAAACATCCAAAGCTGACACTAGAATGATTTTGAACTCGTCAAGGAAAACAGTTAGCTTGAGCCAGCAATGATGTGAACAATGAGTCACGAAAGAAAGGTAAAAAGGTTGAAAGGTATAAATTTCCTTCACCCACCTTTACTAACGAGCATGCTAGACTCATGGAACTTATCAGAAGAACAATTCCATGCACATTTTGTGGCATTTGTAACCATTGTGTTGCAGAATGGTGGAAACAAAAAGTATACGAAAAAAAGATCATGGCGACAAGGAGTACGCAAATATGAGATGATGCAACACTACAGGTCAAAAAGAATTTCCGTGTAAATTCAGTGCAGTCAAGAAAAGAGTCAAATAAATCCAAAGGGGATTCAACTCAGTCAGGGCAAGGTTCCATCGAATTCCTTCAAGCACGAAACACTTTCTTACATTGTCAAAAGAATGGACATTGTGAGGATAGTTGTTGGACGCTTCATCCAGGGTTGTGATACTCCACAAAGCCTGAAGGGCCAAAGTAGAATAAGGACATTACGGAAGAGCAGGGGAAGAACATTGTAAAAGGACAAAAGAAGGATGTTGCAGAGAAGCACAGGAATGACCGTGAAGCTCCACTAGTAGGAGATGAGTCGTCCGCCTGGAACTAGGTAGATTCTATGCCCTATATGTAAATCGATTCAATGTCAGTTCTCATTGATGTAATAAAAGTGATTTCATTTATGAAATCACTTATTGGGTCTAGTTCATGTTTTTGTTAATTCTAGGTTGTTTGTTATTAGATTATTGATGTAAGGATATAGTCAATTTATGTAATAAACCTTTTGGGTACCAAAAGCTCTTTAGTGGGAAGGCGTGATCCAGATTCAAATCTAGGAGCTTGATGGGGCTCGAAAAGGTCTAAAACTCAATGCTATCATAATGGATTCAAAACAAATGTGTGTGTAGGTCTCATTGATACGAACCCAACACAACTTGAACAGGCTCAAACGGACGTCGCATGCTCAAGTTATGGCGATCTGTTCATTTTCACAAATAGGAAAAAAAAAATGTTGACTGTACAATCCATATAGTGCCACATGGTAGATGACTGTACATGTTGTACAAACATACAACTGACGTGGCAACACAGTTGGCATATTTCGTACAAATGATGTGGAAACAACTGATACAGCTGACATGGTAGCAATCCATACAATTGATGTGGTAGGGGTACATTGGACTGTTGATGTGTCAAGAGCAGGGGAACCAACCAGGAGGTGACATGTGTCACCACTAAAAGGATGACATGTGGCATGATCGTACGGTGACACATGGTAGGAAATGACTAGACAGATGAGCTGACTGGGTAGATGTGGGGTCCAAGTAGATTGTGACATGTGGCATGGTACGGTGATGACAGGGCATATGACATGGCATACGTGGCAGAGTTGGTCCAATCACGAGCTGAAAAGTGGCAGTTTATGTGGGAGAATGGTGGAGTTCCACGTGGCCCATACATGGGCTACCACATAGCACCCCGTGGTTGGTCATTCGGTTCATATAAAAAAATTGTTGTGGTCTCCCCAAGTTTCGAACTCAAAGACCTATGGTACGTGGTATGCCTTGGGGAAAGGTATAATTTCCATTGAGCCACATATATTACTCGTTAAAACAAAGGGTGGAACCCTTATTTAAATTTTAAATATGGTTTAAATGGAGGCGGAAAGGTTTGGGGCTAGGCCCCAACCCACAGTTATGTGTAAAGCATGCGCCAATAGTCCTGAGTATACAATGCTCCATACAATAACTCAGTGCAAGGATTAAGGTGATTGGTGAGGGTCCTATGGGCAGGGAACCTCCACATGGAAACCAAGGGTGGAGGCCAATGGTTAGGGCATTCAGTTGGGTGCGGTCCTATTGGGTTATTCCATGTGACCTAAAGTTTTAGTAAATGGGCCAGCGTGCAACCCTTAAGGGATGGAACTTGGCCACATAGTAGCCATATGACCGAGTTAAGAGGTGTGTGCTCGACATAAGGGGATTAGCCCTTTAATTATGAAAAAGTGGGTATTTTGACCATATAATAGTGGATTTTTGAAGATTTTTTGGGTACTTTTTGGTTATTTTTCCATATCTTGGTGGATATTGGCTCAATTTGAGTGCCAGAAGAAGTGGGTTGTTGGGATTTGATCCCTCTACCTCATGGATATATAAACCAATCCATTGTGAGGTTTGAAAGGTAGAAAGAAACAACAAGTAGCTTGAAGCAAGTTGAGGAAGAATTTGCAAAGGTCAAGTTGTCTTGAGTAGTGAAGAGTAGCTGAGCTTTGGAGGCAGGTTTCGAGAATTCTACTCCTCCTTTTTCAGTGTCGTCTGTTGCGTCAGGTTCTTGAGACAGAGAAGAATACAACTGAGTTAGTCAGAGACCAAAATGATGTAATTTTGATGCATATTTTAAGCATTGAATTTTTAATAGAGAAGCCTCCCTCATTGAAGACAAAGGCCCAGAGACATAGTTGAATTTTGCCGAACTCAGTTATCAACTTCTGGTGTTCAAATCTGTTGATGGTTTGCTTCTTGATTTATCTATTATTTCTCTTCATTATTAAATTTTTGGTCTCTTATATATTCATATGCATTGTTAGAAAAGGTGTTGATAAAATTGAAGTCATAGTGTGAATTTGCTAAGCATCGGTTTCAGATCATTTATGGTCAAATTTTATATAAACACGTTAAATTCTGAAATTGGTAATGGTGCAGTTTGTTCAATTATAGATTTATATTAAAAACGAGAAGGAAAGGTTTATTGTTTCTAAGATGAAAATAGTTTTCATTAGAATTATTTAATTAATCTCCTTCAGAATAATCACTCCATAACCTAATAAAGGAGCATGGTATATTATTCTTAAGTGCCTCACAGGGAGACATAATCCCCAGATGGATCCAGATGTTGTAACATGGTCTAAATGTTTCTTAAAAAACTTTTTATTCAATATTTACAAAAAACCATAACTGTGATAAAATCTTAT
>JZKD02S0600059.1:204328-229149 GCA_000966675.3 Picea glauca | reverse complement strand
ATATATAAAGATTTTATCATAGTTATGTTTTTTTGTAAATATTGAATAAAACCTTAGAAATATCTTGGTTTCAAAATATTATAATGAAATCTCATTTTGTTACATATCTTAGTGTTTAGGTTAGTTTTATTTTATTATTAACAAATGTGCATATTCCTTGCACAAGCAATTGCGCACTTTGAATACCAAATCAATGGTTCATAGTTCAATGCGACCCCCTTCACATGCTCGACGATTAACATAAGGGAAGGTGGGGAGAGGGGACTTAACCTTGGTCAAAGGATCATCGATGTGTAACATATTCATGAATTGCCCCCCCTAGGCCTATAGTTATCCTAACTACACCAGACCCCCCATAATCGGCATGGGACTGATGTGTGTCCTGCCTGATGTTAGCTGGAGAAAATGTAAAAATTTAAATTTATTTATTTTAATTAACTTGTCATGAATCATCAAATTAAATGTATCCTTTTTCAATTTAAAAAAGGTAAAGGTAAATTATTTGTTTTATTTGAGATTTGCAAAGAGTTCAAGTGCCCGATAAAATTGTTCCAACACCATCTACCATTGGATTTCCGTTCTAAGTCTTGTTAAGATCAATATTTTTTCATGGGTAATTCAAAACCCATTCACTCTTTTACTTTTCATTTTCTAAAATGGTTCTTTCTGAGTCAGCTAAATTCAAGGAAAATGTAAATACTATAGAAGAAGATATGGTCGAAAAAGACAAGGACATTTTTTATCTTCTCATATCATTCGACTCTTTTGAGTTACACGTGCAGGAGAACCATAACTTTAGGGATCTAGTTGATCACTACCATGCCCAAGAATGTTATTTAGCAAAGTCTTTGGTGCCTCAAGTCTAAAAGTTTCCTGATTTTGTGGCTTGGTGCACCTCAAATTACATCTCTTCCAAGAGAACTGTCATTTCCAAGGATGGGTCTGTGCTCATCGAATTAATCCCTAAATCCATTACTAAAATTTTGAGGTGGCCTTTAAACCTCGAGAATGAATAGTTAAATGAAGTTGTAATGGCCAGATTTTTTAGAGAGTTAAGACCTGAAGAGAGAGTTTCTATTTTACATACATGCCTATGTAAAAGTCTTGACACCCACAGAAACAATGGTGTTCTTGAGTCGATCTTGTTTCCTGAAATCCCAAGAAAATTTATTGTTAGAAAAATGAGATTGTGGAGCAATAAAATAAAATAAATCCAGAAATAAAACACAAAAGATACACAATACAACAACGACACATATATATGTGGTTCACCCAGTGTGGGATACATCCACCAGAGAAATTGCCAGGTCCTTCCTTTATTATTATCCAACAAATGAAGGGATACAACCTACAACACACCCACTATAACTTCCTTTTCTTTCTCTCACATTCTCCTCACTCAGAATACAATATTCACAATGATACATAGCCACAATACATTTCCCTCATAAAAGAGGGTTTCCTTCTAGGGAAAAAAACCCTAACATAACTTTTACCATCAGATCTACAACATTATAATGAATGGTCTATATTTACTATGAAATAAAAATATATATTTACAAGGAAATTTTTCCTTCTGTGGATTCACCCCCGAACCCCCCATCTGGGGGGATGACCTGCCCAAACTCCGCAGGAGGGGCAAGCCCCCCTGCACTCCCCTACGTGGAGGAGTGTACATTCTTCTGGGGTGTAATTTATTCATGGGGTATAAACACGACTGAAAACAAAGGCCTCTAAATCAGAAAGATAATCAAGATCCACAACCAACAATCTCCCACTTGGAGACTAATCTCAACAACTCCATCATTTGTGTATCTACTGGACTATGATCCTTCTTGGACCTGGAAAAATTCTCGTCTTCACCTTCATGCTTGAATACCAACTGAAACTGAGCAGGAACTCAGTTTGTCCCTGGTTACTCCCTTTGTTAATAGGTATGTAGGATTCTGGATAGTGTGTATATTTTCCAACTTCAAATGTCCATCTTCCAAAATGAATCATATGAAATGGTAGCTCTGTTGTATATGCTTAGTCTTCAAATGGAAGGCTAATTTCTTTGAAAGATGAATGGCACTCTAAATGTCACAATACAACCTTTTGTTCTCTTTCTTCTTTCTGTGACATCCCCATACGGTATGACTCCTACGATGTACAATCGGTAAAAGAACCCTTAATTTTTTTATTTTTATTTTTGTGTGTAGGAAGGTAATAATGACATTCTACTCAACATCACAACATGACAACGAACACAATGCATGCAACTCATGCAATAACAACATAATGACCTAACATAAAAGCACATCAAGCACTTGGAAGTAATGTACGACATTCAACCAACGAAGAATAAGAATGACTACCCACCCGTCCTACCCTGCAATGGTTAGGACCTCCAGGACACATAAGCAATGCTCAAGCCCAGGTTCCCATCAATTTTGACTATTTAAGGTCTCAAGGCTGGTGACTGTTCTGAGGAACAAGGAGGTGTCTACATCCTGCCCGCCACAAGCAGACGAAGCCTACTAAGCTAAGGACAATCATCCTAACAACCCAACGCACCCAAAATTAAATTACACAAGTAAATAGAACCCTTAATGTGAGAAAAACCAATCACATTGAACATTTGCAAAACCAAGTACAAACATTAATTAATAATAAACAACAACACCCTCAAGAGGAAGCGCAAGCTAAAAACGACTTCATCAACAACCCAACCATTAATCAAGGCTAAATGGTCAATATCTATGATTTAAATTGGTGTTAATTACAAATCAATTAACCAGTCTAAATTCCATTAGTCAACGAGTTACCAACTGAACTTAACATGAATTACGACTCAAATTTAGCGAGTCTGAGTTACCAACTAGGCGATATCTATAAATCCAACTAACATCAATTACATATCTAAATTAGCAAGTCTAAATTTGCAATCTAGTCTTTACTCACCATACTAATTTTAATATTTATTACAACCTAAATGGACAATTCTAAGTAATCCGAATCCCCATCCAACTAGATATAAACTTGAATAACAACATTAACATTCTAAAGTGGAATGCTACCTTTAGCACATATGAACAATTAAACCTCAACATTAGTCTAGCTATAATGGACGAACTAACCACACTGGTTGTTTGTTATCATTGAGGGGGAAACTGCCAGCTAATAACATTGTTGTGGCAAATCAACAAGGTAATTACATATCTGCTACATAACAATTGATTACAATAGTTAACAAGGCATTTAACATAATGATTAACACCACAATTAATTTAGCAATAACAGGGTAGTTTGCATGACTATTTTCATAACAAGTAATATAGCACTATCAAGATGATTATCATGCTAGTTAACATAACAATTAAAATAACAATAGTAAGGAAATTTATATGAAAGTTAACATAACGATTGATAGAGCAATAACAAGGCAATTTACATAACTATTAACCATTTAACTTGCTATGGCATTTAATCAATAAGATGAAATCGACTAACCATTAACTCAGGGTAGTAATTAACATGGCAATTATTGGACCCAAGACATCGCTGTAGCAATTATCTTGGCAATTAATAAGGCAATAATATTTCATTTAATATTTCAATTAACCTGGAAATTACAACAAAAAAGGAAACTGTTGACCATTAACATTGTTGTAGCAATTGTTTTGGCAATTGATAAGGCATTTAATATAGCAGTTATCATTGCAATTAACTTGGTAATTACATGACCAATAACATCGTTGTGACAATTAAAGTGTGGCAGTGAGAACGTTGGGTATACACTCAAGGAGAAGGAGAATAAAAGGGATAGTACAACTACAGAAGGACCAACTCGTGGTCATTCAACAACACGCTCTATCAACATCAAGGCAACTTCGTGCCCAATACAACAAACACAGTCAGCAATTTAAAGGAAAAAATCTTGGTCAATTTCAGCAAGCTTCGGCAACATTCTAAAGAAAAAATCGTGGGTAATTATAGCAAGTCAGTCACGTTTTTAAAATGAAAATCATTGTGCTATATATTGGCAAGACGCATGCTACCCTTTTAATGGAAAAACAAAGTCTTTAAGGTAGTAAACACAGTCACAATTTATTTGCAAATCATCAGGCAACAAGGCATCAATTAGCAGTAAATGTTTTTCGTAAAACGTAGTCTTCTTCAAGGGGAAAATCACCCCAAAAGAAAAAAAACAAAATGCAAGCTTGACAGGCATGAATAAACCGAGGTTTCCCCCTTTCACTACCAGGATGCCAATGCCAACACATACAGGAAAACAAAAACGTTTTTGTCTTTCTTACCAGGGTACCAAATGTAAAACGCAGAGAGAGAATTTAATTGTTTTTCCATTGCCGGAATAGCAATCCAAACATGCATACATGAATCAACTCATTTTCCATTGCCATAATATCAATACAAACATGCAGACATGAATCAACTCATTTTTCCATTGCCAGAATGCAAATACAAATGCAAACATGAATCAACTTGTTTTTCCATTGCTAGAATACCAATACAAAAATGTAGACATGAATCAAATCATTTTTTTCCATTACCAGAATGCAAATACAAATGTAGACATGAATCAACTTGCTTTCCATTGCCAGAATACCAATACAAAAATGCATACATGAATCAACTCGTTTTTTTTCCATTGCCAGAATACAAATACAAAAATACAGACAATAGTAAGAGAACCGAAAGGATCCAATAGGAAGGGTCATGGAATGATTGCAGGGGTTCTATTAGTCAAGGCATAGAGGAAACCAAACAGGCCACCAAATAATCTACATGCAGAGGTCGTTGCCAGATGGAAGAATCAACAATCATCCAGGGAAAAACATCAAGGGCAGCTGACTAACAGGTTCGTCCTTCGCTCATCATCCTCGCACAGAAAAGCAAGGCGTTGAGATCCATAGGTATTTTAACGCTAAGGCGACGACTGTAGATCAGGCTCCTGACCGACTTCTCAAGCAAGGACTGGTGAGCTAGGGACGAAGACTAAACAACCACAAAGGTCACAATCAACATAGCAAGGTGGTCAAGACGTGCGAGGAAATGAAGCCATGGGAGTCAATCTATCATCAAGCTAGGCTAAGAAAATTTCAGAAAACCATCTAGACAATCAATTCACTTACCGAAGTAAAAATGCAGATTCAAGCATAAGTTATAAAACAATTTACCATACAAAACGAAGAAAGCGTATTGTTGCCTGTTCAAAGTGGATGTCCCACATGCTCCTTGCAACTCCCATGTGCTGACCAACGAGACTTCACTGGTACTTCCCAGCCAATGCTAGGGGTACTCTTCTTCCCCCTTAGCCCCCCGAGTCGCAAAGGGGCCACACACTCACTATCTAGAGATTTCGACTATCTCCCAGCTCGCCTCACAAGGCTGAGCTACCACTCCTCACCGAGATGGGTATCCCATCTCCCACAAGTTAAGTCAGTCAAGTAGATATTTCTGCAGTGTAACGTTACGCAAAATAGAAGATCCCCCTACCTCCATATCCTCCCTTCATTATATAGAGGTTTGTGGTTCCTTACTTTCCTAAAATCTCGTTTAATTAACTGTTTAAAATTTAATTCCTCCCCATACAAGTGTCACCCATCCCCTTCATTCCTCCATAAATTAATTTCTTTAATTAATTAATTATCTTTATTTCCCTCACCCACCTAGAGTTACTCCTAGAATCACTCCTAGGTGTCTCCAAATTCTCTTATAGGTTTTAATGGATTTCCCGAGTATTAAATTGATAGTTCAGTTTAAATTAGAAAGCTCTTAAATGGTAGATACTTTACTAAGTTTGACTTTCCACTTTTTCCCTTATGTTCCCTTTTTCCCTTTTACCTCTTTTCCTAGTTTCCTAATATTTTAGATTTTCCCTCTTTCCCATTTTTAATTAGAACTCAAAAAGGCAGTTGTGGAAATTAACCCTTTTTCCCTTTTCTCATTTACATAGTATATTTTAAATTATCAAAAATAATAAAACAATTAAATCCCCCCTTTTTTTAATTTTATTTCAACACATTTTTTTTTGAATAAATTAAATTTCTTATTCCCTCTGTGTTACAAGATTTAATGAAGATCATACTCTTTATTTATTTTGTTTTTAATTTAATTTTATATATAATTTTTTTTTAATAAAAAGGATAAAATTTTACTAGTAGCATGATTTAGACCTAGACCTTAATTTTCGTGATGGGTGACATTTTATTAGGGAAAATGTTTTTTTTTTTAATTCTTATCACATTGTTCATCCTAAGGCCATATAGGTTCATTCATTTATCAAAACAACACGACGTGCCCTTCAGGACGCACTAGGTGCTCCAAGGGTGCCACTCGCCTCATCTGGTCCCTTGCGCGACGTGCCCTTCAGGATGCACTACGTGCTCCAAGGGTGCCACTCGCCTCTTTCCATTTTTCTTGCACGACGTGCCCTTCAAGATGCACCACGTGCTCCAAGGGTGCCACTTGCCTCTTTACTGACTTGGTAGACATAAATAACCCCTGGAGTCAATACTCTGCCAGGTGAACTTGTGGGAGACTAAGGGGCCTCTAAGGAATAAGGCCCCCGCCTTATTGCATGCCCCTTAGAATCATCGTGAGCAACTATCACAGTCTGTCGTCACGACATTGTGGGTCCTCTCGAACTAGGTAAACATTAACCTACAATTCGAGCCACGAAGGGAGTGCTAGTAGGCTGTGGCAGGGCTGTTGTCCACACCTCTCCCTCAACATCTCTAGTAGTTGTGCATGACCCCTTTACTCCACATGTGCGTCTAGTCGGAAAGCTATCATCAACCTACATCATCAATAAATCATGTCAGAGCATATCCATATCATATCATCTAATCAGATGCACTAATATCACAGTAAAACAATCAAACCCCAATGGTACACTCCCCGACTCGATCTGGAGTCCAAGGGGTTCCATCAAAGCCTCTGCATCCTCGAGGTCCAAAATCCTGCACACTCAGTAAACCGAGTCAATAACAGTTGTCTATGTCAATGCAGTAAAACAACATGTCATCAACCCATAACGCCTCTTAATCAAAATCAAAATTTTTAATAGCATAATAATCTGGATCACTTGCGAGCAAGTGTCCTCAAAGAATAAGTTCACTCAGTGTGCCAGAGCGGGATGTTACATACACCCCCTCTTGGTCTAAACTTTGTCTCGAAGTTTCATAGTATATATGCTGAAATAAAGTGTATCACAGTATCATAAGCCTATCTATCAAACAAAAATGGAAACTACTGGCGCATATCATATGCATCCTCCCAGGTCGTCAAGTGTGGACTATAGCTGTCCCACTAGACCTTGACCTTCTCTACCGTTCGACACCGTACCTATTGAATGTGATGATCCAAGATGCGGATCGACTCATCCAAGAGTGCACCCTCATCTGACACCTGCAAGGTGCTCATGTCAACTAGGTGTAGGATCACTAATCATAAAGTATCGAACGGAGACGTGAAAGACATCGGGCATATGCCTCAAGAATCATTAAAGGGTAGTCATTAGGCCACAGGCCTCTCTTTTCCACAATATCGTAGGAGATAGTTTAGCCCCTTTTCCAAACTTGATCAAACTCTTATGCAGTTTCCGCCGCAAAAATACGCGATCGCCATATCGTAACTATGATTGACACGATGTGCATCAAAAAATATCTTTCGCTGATCCTGTGCTTCCTAGATCCCTTGTCTTAGTTTTCATTTAATCTTCCATTTCTTGGATCTCTTTCGATCCCACCAGGACCCTATCCTCAAGCCAATCCCAACTCAAATGCGTCTGATACAGTCGCCTATAAAGAAACTCGAAAGGCGACATCTCAATGGTTCTTTGGTAACTTTTGTTATAAGCGAATTCCACTAGTGGAAAGAATTATTCCCAATGCCTTGGTTGGTCCATCACGTATAGGCACAATATGTCCTCCAAGGTCTGGTTTGTTCATTCAGTCTGCCCATAGTCTCCGGGTGATATGCAGTACTAAAGTTAAGTTGGGTTCCCAAGGCCTCTTGGAAACTCATCCAAAATCGTCCAGTAAACATTGATCCTCGATCAGATATAATCCTCTTAGGCATGCCATGCAACCTCACAATATCACTGATGAAAACTCTAGCTATGTCAGGTGACTGATACGTCATATGCACAAGAATAAAGTGAGCACTTTTCGTCAAAGTGTCTACTACTACGAAAATTGATTCATGTCTCCTTTCCATCAGTGGCAATCCAACAATAAAATCCATTGAAATAACCTCCCATTTCAATTCTAGAATAGCGTGTGGTTGTAGTAATCCTGTTGGGTGTCTATGTTTAGCCTTTACTTGTTGACATTCTAGACATCTAGCCACATAGTTGACTATGTCTGCCTTCATTCCCTTCCACAAGAATAAGGGTTTAAGGTCTGCCCTCATCTTTGTGACTCTTGGGTGAGCCATGTAAACTGCTCTATGAACCTTGCTTAGGATCAACATCCTCAACTCGTCATTCAGTGGTACATAGATCCGATTTTTAAACCTCAATAAACCATTGCTATCAAATGAAAATCTTTCAAATCGTGGTACCATCATTGTGTTTTGTCTGATAAAACCCTTGACCTCTTTGTACTAGTCATCGTCATGCTGTAAAGTTAGAATCTTTTCACGTAGATTTGTCTGAAGAGGCAGCACTGAAAAGATGTGTGGTCCTCGAATCAAATCATCCACCACTCGGTTCACTTTTCCTTTTATGTAAGTAATCTCGAAGTCGTACTCTCTAAGAAATTCCGACCAACGTCATTGTCGCGTGTTCATGTTTCTTTGCATAAATATGTGTTGTAGTCCATAGTGGTCAGTCTTTAGTTCAAATTTTCGTCCGACAAGGCAGCGTCTCTGAACCTTCAAGGCATAATGATGGCTAACAACTCCAAATCGTTCATCATGTAGTTCTCCTCATGCCTTCTCAGTTTTCTCAAAATGTAAGTGACCACTCGTTCGTCTTGCATCAAGACTCCGCCTAAGCCTTCCTTGGATGCGTCAGTGCATACCAAGAAGTCTGTGTCCATGCTAGGGACCTTTAGTATCGGTGTCATTGTCAACAATTCCTTGAGCCTCCGAAATGCTTCCATTCATTTTGCAGTCCAAACAAACTTATTGTTCTTCTTCTGCAACTCCGTGATCGGACTTGCTATCTTCAAAAACCCCTCGACGAACCATTGGCAGTATCCTACTTTACCCATGAAGCTATGCACTTCCAGGACATTCATCGGCGCAGGCCATTCCATAATAGCCTCGACCTTGACTGGATCCATGATGATGCCTTTGTCGGAGATGACATTCTCTAAGTAGTGAATCTTCGATTGATAAAATGATCATTTGGACAACTTCCCGTACAATTTGTGCTCTCGCAGACATTGCAGTATCAAGTGCAAGTGCTCTTCATGGTCCTCCGTCGTCCAAGAGTAGATAAAAACATCGTCAATGAATACTTGGATGAACTTGTCCAAGTACTCGCGGAACACCCCATTCATCAAACTCATAAATACTCTTGGGGTGTTTGTCAGTTCAAACGGTAAAACAGTAAACTCGTAATGTCCAAAACTCATCTTAAAGGCAGTATTAGGGGCATCATCCTCCTTGATCTGTAACTGGTGATACCCTGATCACAAATCGATCTTTGAGAACACCGTCGTGCCCTTCATTTGATCGAATAGATCATCAATCCTCGGAAATAGATATTGATTCTTGATCATTGCCTTGTTCAATTGACGGTAGTCAATGGAGAGCCTCCACGACCCATCCTTCTTTTGTATGAAAATAACTGGTGCACTCCATGGTGACACGCTTGGACGTATCAGTCCCAGGTCCAACAACTCCTTCAGTTTCATTTTCAACTCTTGTAACTCCAGGGTCAACATCCGATAAGGTGTTCTTGTTATTGGTTCAGTCCCTAGTTTTAGGTCTATAGTAGAACCAATTCCCTCTCCGACAGCATCTCAGGTAACTCCTCCCGAAATACGTTTGTAAACTCTCTCACCACCGAAAGGTGTTCTAAACATTTCGCTAATCCCTTCTTGTTTAACACAAGGATTGCATAAATCTTGCACCCCTTGTGCATGCTCGTCCACAGCTGTAAGGAAGAGATGAACCTCAAGGAAACTCCCTGGTTCTGACCTACAATCTCACGTCTCTGTCCCTCGTCATTGACCAAGCTCAATTGTTTCGTCTTAGAGTTGAGTATCGCCTCATGCGATTCCAATTAGTCCATACCAATTACAAAATCATAAGATCCTAAGATCATGACGTATAGGTTGGCCCTTGTGACAAACTCTCCCAGGTTAAGGATACAACCCATAACCTTTCCTCCAACCTTCTGTTTGTCTCTCGAGGCCATCTCTACAAAGCTAAACTCATCCTGTTCGACTGTCTTTACCTTAATCCTTTTTAGCGCTGCACTGGAAATGAAACTCTTGGTAGCACTGGGATCTATCAAAATACTAAGGTTCTGGTCAGAGATGGTACCTATCATCTTGAACACAGTTGACTGATAACTTGCCTGGTGGTTACACACCACTGCATGAATCCAATGGGCCTTGCCCATATCTCCCATGGTAGTGGGTCCCACTGATCCAGATTCTCTAGTCCTCTCCACCGGGCAGTCGTGTTGGTAGTGTGGCTCCCCACACATCCAACACCCCTTCTTCGGCCCAGTAGTCCTAGTACCCGAAGTGGAAGTTGAATTCCAATGCTAAGGCCAACACAAACTTGTTGACCTTAAATTTCTCGGTAAGGGTGTGGAGCATACCGAAGCAACTCCAAAATGGGCTTTATACTTGGGCACCGTATGACCGCCCTATCATAAGGCGTGGAACTCGTTGCGCTGACGCTCAATGAATTCCTTTGATAAGTACCTCTCTCGGAACTGCTCCTCGAATAGTTCCTGAGACTCGCTTCGAAGATCATGTTCAAGGTGGCAGGAGCGTCTTCTTCCATAGAAGAGCATTCCCCTTCAGTTGAAAGACAACCATGCAGACCTTCAAGCTAGAAGTCGTAATCATGAAGCACTAGACCTTGCTCCACAACCGAGCCTTGACGACACAACCGTCCATGACACTCGTCGAATCGAGAACTCAACTCTCTCGAGTTCTCGATGGATGCTAATGGTACTAGCTAGGGAGCGTTGTGGACCCTCGGGCGTACAGGTGCCCTGGCCTCATCTGAGTACTGATGGTGATTCAAGGCCTTTGAAATTACTTTGAAGGGCCTTGTCAGACCACCATCATCCCTTACTACAAGCTAATCCATCCCAAGGACTTGTTCCTCCCATTGGGGTCAGACTCTGAGGGCGCAAAACTTCTAGAGGTGTCGCACTTCCATTCACGATACCTCACCATGAATCTCTACGGTGTCATCTAACAATGATTATCACAAGGACAAGTTAAATTTTTAAAGAGCATTAGGTTAAGACTCAAGCGTTTACTATAGTGGAAATCATGGAGATCCATAGTTGCAGGGTTGAACCTGCTCTAATACCACATGTGACATCCCCATCCGGTATGACTCCTATGATGTACAACCGGTAAAAGAACCCTTAAATTTTTTTTTTTGTGTGTGTAGGAAGCTAATAATGACAGTCTACTCAACATCGCAACATGATGAGGAACACAACGCATGCAATTCAGGCAATAACAACATAACGACCTAACATAAAATCACATCAAGCACCTGGAAGAAAAGTACGACATTCAATCAACAAAGAATAAGAATGACTACCCGCTCGTCCTACCCTACAATGGTTAGGACCTCCAAAACACATAAGAAACACTCAAGCCCAGGTTCCCATCGATTTTGACCATTTAAGGTCTCAAGGCTGGTGACTGTTCTGAAGAACAAGGAGGTGTCTACATCTCGCCCAACACAAGAAGACCAAGCTTACTAAGCTAAGTACAATCATCCTAACAACCCAATGCACCCAAAATTAAATTACACAAGTAACTAGAACCCTTACAGTGAGCAAAACCAATCACATTGAACGTTTACAAAACCAAGTACAAACATTAATTAATAATAAACAACAACACCCTCAATGGGAAGTGCAAGCTAAAAACGACTTCATCAACAACCCAACCATTAATCAAGGCTAAATGGTCAATATCTATGATTTAAATTGGCGTTAATTATAGATCAATTAACCAGTCTAAATTCCATTAGTCAATGAGTTACCAACCAAACATAACATGAATTACAACTCAAATTTAGCGAGCCTGAGTTACCAATTAGGAGATATCTATAAATCCAACTAACATCAATTACATATCTAAATTAGCAAGTCTAAATTTGCAATCTAGTCTTTACTCACCATACTAATTTTAATATTTATTACAACCTAAATGGACAGTTCTAAGTAATCCGAATCCCCATCCAACTAGCCATAAACTTGAATAACAACATTAACATTCTAAAGTGGAATGCTACCTTTAGCATGTATGAATAGTTAAACCTCAACATTATTCTAGCTATAATGACCGAACTAACCACGCTGGTTGTTTGTTATCATTGAGGGGGAAACTGCCAGCTAATAACATTGTTGTGGCAAATCAACAAGGTAATTACATATCTTCTACATAACAATTGATTACAACAGTTAACAAGGCATTTAACATAATGATTAACACCACAATTAATTTAGCAATAATAGGGTAGTTTGCGTGACTATTTTCATAACAAGTAATATAGAACTATCAAGGCGATTATCATGCTAGTTAACATAACAATTAAAATAACAATAGAAAGGCAATTTGTATGATGGTTAACATAACGATTGATAGCGCAATAACAAGGCAATTTACATAACTGTTAACCATTTAACTTGCTACAACATTTAATCAATAAGACGAAATCGACTGGCCATTGACTTAGGGTAGTAATTAACATGGCAATTATTGGACCCAAGACATTGTTGTAGCAATTATCCTGGCAATTAATAAGGCAATAATATAGCATTTAATATTTCAATTAACCTGGCAATTACAACAAAAAGGGAAACTGGTGACCATTAACATTGTTGTAGCAATTGTTCTGGCAATTGATAAGGCATTTAATATAATGGTTATCGTTGCAATTAACTCGGTAATTACATGGCCAATAACATCATTGTGGCAATTAAAGTGTGGCAGTGAGAATGTTGGGTATACACTCAAGGATAAGGAGAATAAAAGGGACAGTACAACTGCAGAAGGACCAACTCGTGGTCATTCAACAACACACTCTGTCAACATCAAGGCAACTTCATGCCCAATCCAGCAAACATAGTCAACAATTTAAAGGCAAAAATCTTGGTCAATTTCAGCAAGCTTCGGCAACATTCTAAAGGAGAAATCAGGGGTAATTACAACAAGTCAGTCACATTTTTAAACGGAAAATCATTGTGCTATATATCGGCAAGACATAGGCTACCCTTTTAATGGCAAAATGAAGTCTTTAAGGCAGTAAACATAGTCACAATTAATTTTCAAATCACCAGGCAACAAGGCATCAATTAGCAGTAAATGTTTTTTGTAAAACGTAGTCTTCTTCAAGGGGAAAATCGCCCCAAAAGAAAAAAAATGAAATGCAAGCTTCAGAGGGATGAACAAACCGAGGTTTCCCCCTTTTACTGCCAGGATGCCAGTGCCAATGGATACAGGAAAACAAAAACGTTTTTGTCTTCCTTACCAGGGTACCAAATGTAAAACGTAGAGAGAGAATTTAATTGTTTTTCCATTGCCGGAATACCAATCCAAAAATGCATACATGAATCAACTCATTTTCCATTGCCAGAATATCAATACAAACATGCAGACATGAATCAACTCATTTTTCCATTTCCATAATGCAAATACAAATGCATACATGAATCAACTCGTTTTTCCATTGCCAGAATACCGATACAAAAATGTAGACATGAATCAACTCATTTTTTTCCATTACCAGAATGGAAATACAAATACAAACATGAATCAACTCATTTTCCATTGCCAGAATACCAATACAAAAATGCAGACATGAATCAACTCTTTTTTTTTTGCCAGAATACAAATACAAAAATACAGGCAATAGTAAGAGAATCAAAAGGATCCAATGGGAAGGGTCATGGAATGATTGCAGGGGTTCTATTAATCAAGGCATAGAGAAAACCAACCAGGCCACTAGATAATCCACATGCAGAGGTCGTTACCAGATGGTGGAATCAACAATCAGGCAAGGAAAAACATCAAGGGTAGTCGGCTAATAGGTTCTTCCTTCGCTCATCATCCTCGCACAGAAAATAAGGGCATTGAGATCCATAGGTCTTTTAACGCTAAGGCAACAACTCTAGATCAGGCTCCTGGCCGACTGCTCAGGCGAGGACTGGTGAGCTAGGGACGAAGGCTAAACAACCACAAAGGTCACAATCAACACAAAAAGGTGGTCAAGATGTGCAGGGAAATGAAGCCATGGGAGTCAATCTATCATCGAGCTAGGCTAAGAAAATTTTAAAAAACCATCTAGACAATCATTTCACTTACCCAAGTAAAAATGCAGATTCAAGCATAAGTTCTAAAACAATTTACCATAAAAAATGAAGAAAGCATACCATTGCCTGTTCGGAGTGGACGTCCCGCCTGCTCCTTACATCCCTCGCGTGCCGACAGATGAGACTTCACCGGTACCTCCTAGCCAATGCTAGGGGTACCATTCTTCCCCCTTAGCCCCTCGAGTCGCAAAGGGGCCACACACTCACTATCCAGAGATTTTGACTAGCTCCCAGCTCGCCTCACAAGGCCGAGCTACCACTCCTCACCAAGATGGGTATCCCAACTCCCACAAGTTAAGTCAGTCAAGTAGATATTTCTGCAGCGTAACATTACACAAAATAGAAGATCCCCCTACCTCCATCTCTTCCCTTAATTATATAGAGTTTTGTGGTTCCTTACTTTCCTAAAATCTCATTTAATTAAGTTTTTAAAATTTAATTCCTAACAAAATCCTCCCCATACAAATGTCACCCATCCCCTTCATTCCTCCATAAATTAATTTCTTTAATTAATTAATTATCTTTATTTCTCTCACCCACCTAGAGTTACTCCTAGAATCACTCCTACGTGTCCCCAAATTCTCTTACAGGTTTTAATGGCTTTCCCCATTATTAAATTGCTAGTTCAGTTTAAATTAGAAATCTCGTAAATGGTAGATACTTTACTAAGTTTGATTTTCCGTTTTTTCCCTTATGTTCCCTTTTTCCCTTTTACCTCTTTTCCTAGTTTCCTAATATTTTAGATTTTCCCTCTTTCCCCTTTTTAATTAGAACTCAAAAAGGCAGTTGTGGAAATTAACCCTTTTTCCGTTTTCTCATTTAATTAGTATATTTTAAATTATCAAAAATAATAAAACAATTAAATTCCCCTTTTTTTTTATTTTATTCCAACACATTTTTTTTTGAATAAATTAAATTTCTTACTCCCTCCTTGTTACAAGATTTAATGAAGATCATACTCCTTATTTATTTATTTTTAATTTAATTTTATATAAAAAAATTTTTTTAATAAAAAGGATAAAATTTTACTACTATCATGATTTAGACCTAGAACTTAATTTTCGTGATGGGCGACATTTTATTAGGGAAACTATTTTTTTCTAAATTCTTATCACATTGTTCATCTTAAGGCCATCTAGGTTCATTCATTTATCAAAACAACGCTATCTTCCCTTCAGGGTGCACTAGGTGCTCCAAGGGTGCCACTTGCCTCATTTGTTCCCTTGCACGATGTGCCCTTCAGGATGCACTACGCGCTCCAAGGGTGCCACTCACCTCTTTCCATTTTTCTTGCATGACGTGCCCTTTAGGATGCACCACGTGCTCCAAGGGTGCCACTCGCCTCTTGACTAACTTGGTATACATCAATAACCCCTCGAGTCAATACTCCACCAGGTGAACTAGTGGGAGAATAAGGGCCTCTAAGGAATAAGGCCCCCGCCTTGTTGCGCAGCCCTTAGAATCACCATGAGTGACTGTCGCAGTCTTCCCTCACTACATCATGGGTCCTCTCGAGCTAGGTAAATGTTGACCTACAGTTTGAGCCACGGAGGGAGTGCTAGTAGGTTGTGGCAGGGCTGTTGTCCACACCTCTCCCTCAACATCTCTGGTAGTCGTGCATGACCCCGTTACTCCACATGTGAGTCTGGTCAACAAGCTATCGTCAGCCTGCATCATCAATAAATCATGTCAGAACATATCCATATCATATCATCTAATCAGATGCACTAATATCACATTAAAACAATCAAACCCCAATGGTACACTCCCCGACTTGATCCAGAGTCCAAGGGGTTCCATCGATACCTCTGCATCCTCGAGGTCCAAAATACTGCACACTTAGTAAACTGAGTCAATAACAGTTGTCTATGTCAATGCAGTAAAACAACATGTCATCAACCCATAACGCCTCTTAATCAAAATCAAAAGTTTTAATAGCATAATAATCCGGATCATTTGCGAGCAAGTGTCCTCAAAGAATAAGTTTTCTCAGTGCACTAGAGTGGGATGTTACACTTTCCCAATTCCTCCATAAACCTCTGTAACCAAATCATATCTTTACTAGCCTCTTTAGAAACAACATACACTATCTTTGTTGTTCAAAGTGCAACAAAATTTTCCAGTTTCGAAATCCAACTTATTGTTTTTCCACCTACAGTAAAAGCATACCCTGTGGTTCTCCTCCTTCTATCATTATCACCTACCATATCAGAATCAACATATCCCTGTAGAATAGTGTATGAACATCCAAAACATAATCCATGAGTAGCAGTACCTCTTAAATACTTGAGAACCCACTTTACGGCCTCCCAATGTTTTTTACCTGGATTGTTCATGTACCCACTCACAACTCCCACTACATGTGCAATATCTGGTCTTGTGCAAAGCATTGCATACATCAATCTGCCAACTGCTGATGAATAAGGGACCCTAGACATGTATTCTATCTCCTCTTGTGTCTTGGGACACATTTCCTTATTTAAGTTGAAATGGTTGGCCAAAGGTGTACTAACTGGTTTTTCATTCTACATTCTAAACCTCTCCAACACCTTCTCTATGTACTCACCTTGAGACAATGTCAATTTGCGATTTTTCCTGTCTCTTGTTATTCTCATACCAAGGATTTTCTTTGCAGCACCCAAATCCTTCATCACAAATGAATTAGCTAATTTATTCTTGATCACATTTATGTCCTACATATTAGGCCCTGCAACAAGCATGTCATCTACATACAATAGAAAGATAATATAACTTCCATTTTCTAGCTTTTTAAAATAAAAACAGTGATCAGGATGACATCTACTATAACCTTGTTCTATCATAAACCTGTCAAACTTCAAATACCACTTCCTTGGAGCTTGGTTTATGCCATACAATCTCTTCTTCAACTTTCATACCAAATTTTCCTTCCCTTTGACATCATACCCCTATGGCTGCTGCATATAAATCTGTTCCTCCAAATCCCCATGGAGAAAAATTGATTTTACATCTAATTGTTCAAGATGTAAATCTTCTACTACCACAAGACTTAAAATAGTCCTAATTGAAGTCATTTTAACAACATGAGAAAATATTTCATCAAAATATATACCTTTTTTTTGTGCAAACCCCTTTACAACAAGTCTAGCCTTGTACCATTTTTTTCTTCCATCTTCTTCCTTCAAATTGTAAACCCATTTATTTTGTAATTTTTTTTTTCATGCAGACAACTAAAACAAATCCCAATTCTGGTTATTTACCAGCGAATCCATTTCCTCTTTCACTCCTTTCTCCCACTTCTTTTTAGTGTCTACCTGCATTGCCTCTTCATAACATTCTGGTTCACTAGAATCATTCAACAATAAATAATATAATGAAGGATAGTATCGTTTAGGGGGTCTACTTAACCTGATATATCTTCTAACAACACTTGCAGGAATTTGAGGTACATGTTGCTCATGTTGTTGTACATTTTGATTTTCTGGTAGCTTTGGAATTTCTTTTTCAATGATCTCATCAAGCATTGTGTATTATGGTTTTTCTTTTTCCTGTTTCTTTCCCTACAAATGATCTTTGTACATGGCCTTCTCATTGAATATGACATCTCTACTCCTAATGATTTTGTGATTTCCATAATCCCATAAGTGATAACCAAAATCATTAACACCATATCCAATAAAGCTACACTTCTTGGATTTTGTCTCAAGCTTTATTCTATTTTCTTTATCAATATGGACAAATGTTTCACAACCAAAACTATTAAAAAAGGAATAGTTTAACTTTTTACATGTCCATGCCTCCTATGAAATTATACCATCCAAAGAGATTGAAGGTCCTCTATTTATTACATAAACAACAGTATCTACAACATCTACCTAGAACTGTAAGGGAAAACCAACATGCAATCTCATACTCCTTGCACGCTCCATGATTGTCCTATTCATCCTTTCTGACACCATTTTCTTATGGTTTTTCTAGAACTTTCTTCTCTCTATGAATCCCAAAGTATGAACAATATTCATCAAACTCCTTGCTGCAATGTTCACCTCCATTGTTTGATCTAAGACACTTCATAATTTTTCCTATCTCATTCTCAACTAAAGATTTCCATTTCTTAAAAGTATCAAAAACATCAGATTTTTGTCGAATGAAATAAACCCAAGTTTTTCTAGTTGCATCATCAATAAAAGTAACATAATAACAAGAGCCACCAATATATTATATCTGAGATAGTCTCCATACATCTCTATGGACAAGCTCTAACCTTTCACTCTTCTTTTCTTTTCCATCTCTGAAAAATCTGGCTCTCTTATGTTTTCCATAAACACAGTGCTCATAGAAATCCAAATTAATTTATTTAAGATCTGGAGACAAATTTCTTTTGTGAAGTATCTGCATCCCCTTCTCACTCATGTTTCCAATCCTATGATTCCATAATATTGTATCCACTCCTATGGAAGCTAAAAAGATAGAAGATTCAATATTATCAGTACATAAATATAATTTACCTACATTCTCTCCTTTTTCTATCACTAATGATCCTTTGGTGACCTTCCACACCTTATCTATAAATATGGATATATAACCTTCACTTTGCAACTACCATGTTGAAATTAGATTTTTCCTTAGATATGGAACATGTCTTACCTCTTTCAACAACCATTGGTTTCCATTCCTTTGCTTTATTTTTACCTTTCCTGTTCCTAAAAAATTTCATTGTGCATCATCACCCAAATGAACCTGTCCAAAATCACCTTGAACATAATCTATAAATGTTTCCTATGGGGTGTGGCATGAAATGAAGCCCCTAAATCTACTACCCAAGACTCAAAAATATTATCTACAAAAATAGTCAAAGCATCTTGTAACACATCACCATTTACATTTGCTTCCTGATTTTTCTCTTGTTGTCCATCTCTTTATTTCTTTGGAGCTCTGTAATCTTTCTTCAGATGTCCTCTATTTCCACAATTCCAACTCTATATCTTTCCAAGTATGTATTGGGATATAACCTTCCTAGAATTCCTACGGTTCCCTAATATCATTCCTCTATCCTTTTTTCTTCCCCTATTATCCATGTTTAACGCATTACCTGATGTCTCATATGTTCTTTTCCGTCACATTTTCTCACTAAGGATAAAACCAAAAACATCATCAAATTTTAAAGTATTTGAACTAGAGACAGAGTTACTTACAGTCATGACCAAGCCATTCCATATTTCTGGAAATGAGCACAAGATTAGAAGAGCCATGAACTCATAATCAAAGTCCACTTTTACATAACTTAGTTGATTAGTAACCGTATTAAATTCATTTAAATGATCTACAACCGACCCACCTTATGACATCTTCATATTATATAATCTCTTCATTATAAATACCTTATTATACACAGAGGGTTTTTCGTATAGTTTATCCAATGCATCCATCATCTCCTTCGTTGTATTTTCTTTTGAAATATTGAAAGCCACCGACAATGCCAGGCTCAACTGTATTGTTCATAGTTCCTTTCTATCAAGAACCTCCCATTCTTTGTCCTTCATGGTTGTTGGATTCTTTTCTATTCCACCCAATGGTAGGAATATATCCTTCCGATATAAATAATCTTCCATCCGCATCTTCCATAACTAGTAGTTTTGGCCGTTAAATTTCTCGACCCTAAACTTTCCATCTTCCGTCATTGCTCCCACTCGAAATAGGAACCCTCTTTTCCTACGAGTTACCTTTCTATTTGATACCAGTTGTTAGAAAAACAATATCATGGAGAAATAAAACAAAACAAATGAAGAAATAAAACACAGAAGATACACAATACAATAGAGACACAAATATACATGGTTCACCCAGTGTGGGCTACGTTCATCAAAGAAATTTCTAGATCCTTTCTTTATTATTATCCAATAAATGAACGGATACAAACTACAACAAACTCAATGTAACTTCCTCTTCTTTCTATCATAGTCTCCTCACTCAGAATAGAATATTCGCAATGATACATATCCGTAATACATTTCCCTCATAAAATAGGGTTTCTTTCTAGGGAAAAAACCTTAACATAACTTCTACCCTTAGATATTCGACCTTATAATGAATGGTCCAGATTTACTATGAAATTAAAATATACATTTACAGGCCAATTTTTCCTTCGGGGGCTTCTCCCCCGAACCCCGCAAGAGGATCAAGCCCCCCATACACTCCCCCGTGTGGAGGAGTGTACATTCTTCTACATTGTAACATCTTCATGGGGTATAAACATGGCTAAAAACAAATTCCTCTGAATCAGGAAGATAATTAGGCTCTGCAACCAACAATTATTTCCATGATTTCTGTAATATTGGGAAAAGACAATGACCTAGTAGTCTATGAGTTTGTTTTAGGAATCATGGAAGAGATTTTCCTAATTATGACCAAACCCATGAATAAATTCAAATTTTCAAAATTCTTAGCAGATCAAATCCATTACTAACTCTCATAATTTGAATCTCTTAGAATCTTTAGGTACCAATATTACCTAGTTTGTCTCTTTTCTTTTTTCTTAAGCATATCATTTTACACATTGTGTGTTAAAATTTGAAGATGTTATTGGTAACCTAGCTTCAATCATCCATTGGACCTCACTAGTTAGGAGGAAACCTTTAAATGTGGGATTTTCAGAGTATTTTGAAAATTTTGTATCTAAATATTATCTTATCATACATAATGAAGGCCCCCTAGACTCTTTACTAATTTAAAAACTTGTTACAATTGAGTCTAGAAAAGAGGGTGGGAGACTGGTATATCTCTGAAAATTACACTGAAATAATAATTTATGGTTGTGAACTGCATCCTTTCCTCTTTCTTGTTTTCTTGACTCCTCGAAATATTTCTCTCGAATACATTAGACAAAGATTGAACTTGGATGAAATCCATTTTGTTTCAAAAAAGTATAAGGCAAGATTTAAATTAAAGAAGGAGGTAGGACCTTTTATTGTCAATACTAGGTCTTCTCTTCAAGTGACAAAACAAGTCCCTTTCAAATATAGGATTTCTATAGGGAGAGTCATGGAAGTATGATCCCCACTCTGGGATTTCCTAAAAGAGAGTCTCACATGGAAAAACTAGATATAGGCATCAACAGAAGCCACAGGTAGATTTGTTGGCCAATACAAATAGCTAGGAGGAGGTAAAGAATATTTTGCAAATTCACAACAAAGCTCCACAGAAACCTTTGAATTCTCCAGTTACACAAAATCCTTAACAATTTGAAAAGACCAATAAAATAAAGGCTGCAAAATCAACTACAAAATATTCAAGGATAGATGAATAAGGGTCAACAAAAAGATAGAAATTGGAAAAAGGGACCATGCTACCAAAATAAATAATACCAGGAAAAAGGGACCATGTTATGACCATAGAGGTAAAATCATTAGATAATCTCAAGATTTTAGGGAGTCAAAGTGAAATAGAGTCAGTGGTTACTGATCGAACAAAGCATATAGAGAAAGTTCATTATTTCATGGAAATTATAAAGAAAGGTGATAAGGTTAAAAATACTATAATTCCTAAGGTTTATGAACATGGTGTGTATTAGACCAGAATGATCTCAGTTGTGGACTATGAGAAAGGAATATTAAATATAGCAGTTTTAGTGCCAAAGGAGTAGAGGAAGATGACAAGCATTTACATTGAACTTGATGCAATCTATCCATTGGATAAGTTCTATTTGCATAGACAAACTGCAAAAATTATAAACGAGGATGCTATGATAGCCAATCTTGGAATCAAGAAGCTTTAATTCATAAACGAGAATCTCATGACCCAACTAAAAAATCAAAAGTTAGTCACTAGAAATAGAAAAATAAGAGTAGAAGAACCATAACAATGGGTTATGGGCCTAGGAGCAAACCCAAGAGATGAAGCATCTATACAGAAATTAATAAAAACCAAGGACACAGAGATCTAGGCATTGAAGAAAAGCATTAACATCCCAGGAATTGATCATGTACACACTCTAGAACTACAAGTAGTTCAAGAAGAAAAATAACAAATTTTGAAGAAAATGAATCAAATGGAAGAACAAATTGATTTATATTGCAAGCATATTGAAACTATGAAGAGAGGATCTGATTTGTTATAGTCAACAGAATCAACTGATCGAACAACAGGATTGTCAAAGGCATTGGTAGATTTAAATATGAAGGGAGTTGAAATTGATAAACTGAAGAAAACCAATACATTACAAAATGAACAAATCAAGGACAAAGAAAAAATTATTGAATAATAACAAAAACTAATATCTAAATTGATAATAGATATACAGAAAATGAAGAAAAAAGTGTTAGGAAAACCCTATATAATAGGAGCCAGAGATACTATTTGGGATGAAATCATAGGTGAAGTTGCCAAGATGTGGAATTATTTCAAAATAATAGGTGATTAAATATTGTTAACAGATGAAGGAAATGACACTATTCATAAATATTTCCATGAATTGGGAACTAGACCTCAGGTTGCTACTCAAATGAAATATTAGCAACAAAAGGTATCAGAGACAAAACTACAATGCTTATGGAAATAAAAAATGTCTTTACAATAAGGAACCTAATACAACAAGCTCAAAATAAACATATTATGGTGAAAAGAAATGTTGAGTCTCTTACAAACAAATTTGAGAATTTAGTAAAAATGGGACTGCCTTCAACTTGGGATAAAAAGGGGAAAATGTTATCTTATGAAAATTATAGAAAAAAACATGTTTTATGTTAGAGGAAAAGAAGATAAATTTCAATGAATGACTGATACTTTGAGAGGGGAAACCATTGTAGACATATTGATAGATGATTTCCACCTTCTTTGGGAAATAAAAAGTTTATTTTCAAATGCTCCCACATATGAAAAATACATGGAGTTGGATATTGCATTTAGGAAGACGAATTCATTCAATTATGCTTCAGATGAAATTTGGAATCTTTTTCTCTAGTTGTTGGTAGGATGACTCCTCAAATGTAGTTGAAGAAAATCAAGACTTATCTCCTCCAAATATCCTATTTTCTAGGAGTCAAAGGTTTTTTTGTATTAGAATAGCCTAATAAAGGGGATCAAATAACCATTTTTGGTTTCGACCTAACTTGTATAAATGTGAATGAGAACTAAATGTAAAGGACATTGTTTTTGGAGGCCCGACTACAGATCTTTAATAAAAATTCTATAAGTTTCTAAGATTCAAATTTCAATGTTTCAGTCTATGCTATTCTTTTCTTGATGTTATTTTCATACTCCTAAATTCCTCTTGAACATGTATACTTCCATAACCTTTATGATTTAGTACAACAACTACCATCATTGGCTGCAAAAATATATCTCTAAAATTTACAAATTTCTACAAATATATGTTGAGTATTAAGAAGACATTTTTTTAAGTTCCATTATTCCTTTTTTAATAGAAACAAAGTATTATTTTCTATTCAAATTTAATCAAAAACATCCTATTGAATAATGTGGACTCCTTGTTGTTGAACAAGAGTTAGGATGGATGAAATATTTTACCTGAGGACTCCACATTTTTAACCCTAACATCAGGAAAGAAGAACACTAGGGCTAACCGAGACCCAAAAATGACTACCCCAATAGAAAATCATGAAAGGTTATTGTCCAAGAAGAATCCTAGCAAAAGACACATAACTTCTTCTTCTACAGATCTTAAATCCAAAGGAAAATATCCTATTCTTTTAAAATATTCTTCAAAATATTTTTCTATAAGCCCTCCTAATGTTGATTAAGGTTGGTTGTCATTGATGTCAACCCTTGAAGAAATACCCGTAGCAAAAAGGTTTTGGTAATGGACCCAATATTGTTTGATGTAAATATGACTCATTATTGTTTTTTCATGGCTGATAAGAAGTAAATATGGATGAACTCCAAAGTGGTCCCCTTATGGTGAAATCCCTCACGGAAAGACGCTTTGTAGAGTAAGAGAACCCATGCTTAATTGTGGAATAATGAGATGAAGGACAATTAATTTGTCAGGGAAACTATCCTAGATGGATAGTGATTGTCATTCCATTTTCATTGGTATGTATAATGTCACATAACTCCTCACGGTTAGAGAGTTATGACCATGTGAAGTTGGAGAACCCAGGTTTGGGTAATGGACCCAAGTTGGTTTGATGGATAATGGTATTTGTTTTGCTATATTTGAAGGTAATAATATTATATATGGATAGTACATGTCATTCCATTTCTAGTGGTATGTGGAATGCCACATAACTCCTCACGGTTTGAGAGTTATGGCCTTACGAAGTTGGAGGACCCTCATATGTCATCTAGA
>JZKD02S0600059.1:190890-203860 GCA_000966675.3 Picea glauca | reverse complement strand
GTGGGTTAACCCTAAAATAAGGAAAGTGGGCCAAGTGACCTAGAAGATGTTTTTAAGAAAGCTACTTGGAGAGTATAAATAAGAGGCAAGGCTCTCTCATTTTAATCACACTTGATCATATTGAATATCTATAGGTTTCTTAGGTAACCAACGATATCTAAGCCTAATTTCTGAGGGAAGGTGTGATGCAGGAGCATCACCAGCAACAAGCGAGCGCGGGGGCGGAAGATAGTTGGGATGAGCACCAGCACATTTCAGCACATTGCAAAAGTGTTTTGGATTTTTTTTGAAATATTAATGTAATAAGGCATACCTTGCATTTATATTTTGTAGGATGTAAACAAACCATGAGCAATTTTCTCTCATCTGTAGTAGGTAGATTTAAATTCTAGATTAGACAGTTTAGAGCATAGGAGGGAAAACCAACTATAGACACCCTCACCTTTGTATCGTTGGAACATTAACAATCAGAAATCATTGAGAATAGAGAAGAAGAGAGTTGTAGTAGAGTGTTGAGAAGAAGAACTCATGTGCTGGAGCTTTGAATTAATATATGAAGCTTTAATTCAGATTGTGGTGTTATGATGTGTTCTGTGTATACATCATGAATGATATGCTTATGGTTGTTTATTTTCTCTGTTATGCATTTGATTTAATATTGTGTGAATGTATGATTTCATGTTAAGTGTTTGAAGTCTGAGAGAGAGAGAGAGAGAGAGAGAGAGAATGAATTTCAATTGTTTCTCTTCCTGAGTGAGAAGTTCCTGCAAGGAGTGCAGTGAAATCGTCTGCAAGAAGTGTGTTGATGGAGATTCAGAGTTTATCTCTGAAATCTCAAGAGGGATATCGTTGTTCTCATTCTCGTAGAAGTACAGGTCAGAAATAGGAGCCCTGCAAGGTGTGCGTAGGTCATTTGAAAGTTGAGAACTTATCAACCAAGGGGTGAATTGGAAGACTGTTGTTGCAGAAAAGTGCACAAAGTCGAGAGAATCAAATACTTAGAAGTATTTGAGGGACTGCCTCAAGAAATGCATGAAGGAGTCTTATTGAAGACTCGAGGTTGTAAGGAAATCTTAGGAGGGTTAGTGCCTTGAGATAAACAAGGGGGAGATGAAGTAAAGCCATTTTGCAGAAGTTAAATCCTAGAGGAAGAACCTTGGTTTATTTCGCTGGAGTTATCAAGGAGCAACGAGCAGTTGAAATTCTCTATGGGGAATTCTCGAAATCACGAGGATCGTAGTATCCAACGAAATTTCAAGGTGGTTAGAGGAAAGTGAGTTTACCGCTCTAGGATCTAGAATCAATGTGGACCGTTGATTGTGCTTTGCACAAGCTGTCAGATCATTTTGGCATTTCGGGGATCCTAGCGACAAGGAGTCGAGTGCAGTGGAACGAAAATCCCGAAGCCGCGAGTTGTGATAGGACCTAGATTAAATTTTGGGGATTTCAGCACTTCGGGTGTCGAGAAACGGAGAAGGCAATGCTTTCGGAGTGAAAGTCCTGAAAACCAGAAAGAGTGATAGGTGGCAGGAGTCTACATTAAAGGTAGAAAACCACAAGGACGATAGGTGGTGTGTCTTCGTCAATTGGCATAGTCAAATTTGGTTTCCTGTTTCGGGGTTCAGAATTTGAGGGACAGAGAGCCTTGCATTTGGATTCATGAAATCGCAAAGCCCAAAATCCCAGTGAAGTGAGAAGCCCGTTGAAAATTCAACCTTTGCCAAGTGCATCGGAGTTCAGAAATTCGGGTTTCGGTAGTTGTAGAGATAAGAACCCTCGACAACAGGAATCGCGAAATTGCGAAACCCAAAGTCCTGAACTTGCGAAGGGCATGATCCTATTTCGGTTAAGGAGGTTTGGGTTGATGCTTCACGTTTGATCATGCAGGTACACCCATAAGGACCTGTGGATACACTGTTGAGTGTGAAGGGTATTTCCCGAGGGGAAACCAAAGAGTCAATTAGACTCAAAGGGAAGATTAGAACGATCTGCGCAGACCTTAGACCAAAGGGTTTGGGGGTTTGTGTCAGTTGTGGTATCAGAGAACAAAAAAAGTTATTTTTTTTTTGTAGCAGAGGAAGGAAGAATATTTCTCATCCATGCCGTTGAAAAGAAGAGATAGACCAATGCCTGATCCAGCAGTGGAAAGGGAAATGCGTGAACTACGTGCCAGGCTTGATGCCATGGAGACAGCATAGAGGTGAACAGTCGAAACTGGAGATATCAGTGAGGATGACAATGAAAATGAAGTTGTACATGGAGAAGAAATCGCAGTCGAAGATGTTGTAGATGAACGCCTATTCAGGGCTAGTGCAAGGATAGGTGCCAGGGAAAAAATGGAGATTCCCATGTATGAGGGAAACCTGGATGTTGAAGAGATTCTAGATTGGATTAGGGCTCTGGATAAATATTTTGACTATGAGGATGTTGAGGAAGACACACAAGTCAAACATGTTGTCACAAGACTTAAAGGGCATGCAACATTATGGTGGGATGAACTGCAGGCTGACAGACACTGCAAAGGAAAGCAAAAAATCAAGAGTTGGGATAGAATGGTTGCAAAGATGAAAGAAAAATTTATACCCAAGGATTATCAAATTACTTTGTTTCAGAGAATGCATAACTTGAGACAGAAGTTGATGTCAGTGAAAGAATACATTGAATAATTCTACAAACTAAACATCAGGGAAGGTCATCGGGAAAGTGATGATGAAAAGGTTGCTAGATACATGAATGGTCTGAGATATGACATCTAAGATGAGATGAGCATGATAATCATTTGGACTATAGAAGATGATTATCATATGGCTCTAAAAGATGAAGAAAAATTGATTCGAAAGCAAGGTCAAAGAGGCCGAGGAAGAAGTCAGAGCATAGGCAAAACAATTTCCCAAGACAGAACTTAGAGACCTCAAGAGGAGGGAAAGAAACCTCAAACTCATCATGAGAGAGAGGAGGAATCTCACAGAGAGGACAATATGCTAATAAGAATGATTTTCCTCATACCAGAGGAAGAGGAAGAGGCAGAGGTGGAGAAATAAAATGCTTTACCTGTGGAAAAAATGGACATAAAACCTATGATTGCCCAGATAGAAAGAAAGAAGGAGGTGAAAATCACATTGTCGAAGCCCAGAGATGGAATGTTGAGGTAGAAGATGCTCAAGGTGGAAGATCACTGATGATGAGAAAATTTCTCTTAACACTAGAGAAAGAGGCAGAGAACCCAGTCCAAAGGAACAAACTTTTTCGGACTACTTGCAAGACCAAAGACAGGGTGTGCAAAGTCATCTTGGATAGTGGTAGCATAGACAGTCTCGTTTCTACAAAGATGGTAGAAAAGCTGGAGATGGAGACTATCATACATCCAAGCCCATACAGAGTTTCATGGCTACAAAAAGGACATCAGGTAAATGTCACTAAACAATGTTTAGCCGAATTTAAAATAGGAGGATATAAAGATGAACTACTATGTGATGTCATTCCCATGGATGTTTATCATCTATTGCTGGGTAGACCATGGAAATATGACAGAAATGTGATTCATGATGGGAGAAAGAACAGATACACCCTGGAGAAGAATGGGAAAACTCACATGTTGTTGTCGATTAAGGATAAAGAAGTGAAACCTGAGGTAAGCAACATTGTAATTCTCATGAGTGGGAAGGAACTCCTTAAGGAGGTTAAGAAGAAGGAAGATACACAATTCATTGTGGTCAGGAAGCCTAGAATTGTTTTAACCAGTACAAGAGTGGATGATTTACCAGAGGAAATCTAGGATTTGTTGGAAGATTTCATTGATATAGTAGTGGATGAAATACCTCGTTCGTTGACACCTATTAGAAGTATAAGCCATCATATTGATCTTATACCTGGAGCTAGTTTACCAAACAAAGCAATGCATAGATTGACGCCATAGGAGAATGAAGAGGTCAAGAGACAGTTCCAGGATTTAATGGACAAAGGGTTTATTAGAGAGAGCTTGAGTCCATGCATTGTTCCAACATTGCTCAGCCCAAAGAAAGATGGAGGCTGGAGGATGTGCACAGACTCGAGGGCTATTAATAAGATTACCATCAGGTATAGATTTCCATTGCCAAGGATGGATGATTTGATGGATTGCTTGTGTGGAGGAAGATTCTTTTCAAATATTGATTTGAAAAGCAGATATCATCAAATCCAAATGAGAGAAGGTGATGAATGGAAGACAACGTTCAAGACAAATGAAGGGCTATATGAATGGCTTGTTATGCCATTTGTATTAACAAATGTGCCTAGTACTTTCATGAGATTGATGAATGAAGTCCTGAAGGATTTCATAGGAAAATTTGTCATCGTATATCTTGATGATATATTGATTTTCAGGAAGACAAATGCTGAACACTTGAAGCATTTGGCTACAGTGATGAGGATATTGCAGCAAGAAAAGTTGTTGATAAATATGAAGAAAGCAACATTTATGAGGACATAACTCATTTATTTGGGTTTTTTTATCTCTGTAAATGAGCTAAAAATGGATCCGGAGAAGGTGGATGCCATTAAGAATTGGCCATCGCCAAAGAGTATATTTGAAGTTAGAAGTTTCCATGGATTGGCTAGTTTCTACAAGAAATTTATCAGAAATTTCAATGGAATTAGCACATCGATGATGGACACGGTGAAGAAAAGACATAAGTCTTTTCACTGGAAAAAAGAAGCAGAGAAAAGTTTCAACTTGCTGAAGAGGAAGATTACTGAACAACCAATTCTAGTGTTGCCAGATTTCAGTAAGACGTTTCAGGTCAAATGTGACGCTAGTGGATTTGCAAATGGAGCGGTCTTGAGCCAAGATGACAAGCCAGTCGCATACTTCAATGAGAAACTGAATGAAGTGAAAGTTAAGTACTCCACATATGACAAATAATTTTATGTTTTCATACAAGCGCTGAAGAAGTGGAGACATTATTTGGTTCCTAAAGAGTTTGTTTTGTACAATGATAATCACGCTTTACAACTCGTGACTCAACAGGACAAGCTGAACCAAAAACATGCAAAATGGGTTGAATATACGCAAAATTTTACTTTTGTACTTAAACATATTTCTGGAACTCCTAACAAAGTTGTTGATGCTTTGAGTAGGAAATGTTTGTTGATGCAAGAATTTAAAGTCAAAACTTTGGGTTTTGATAATCTCAAAGAAATGTACAGAGACGATCCAGATTTTAAAAAGGCGTATGAGGCATCTGAGAATCCAGTTCTTAGGGACAGAAGTCAATGGACTGAATATATGATCCAAGATGGATTATTATTCGAGGCAATCAATTATGTATTCCAAAATGCTCCATGAGGGAGAATCTTCTGAAAGAAAAACACAGTGGAGGATTGGTCAGAGATTTCGGTCATGATAAGATGTTATCAAAGTTGAATGGCTTGTATTTTTGGCCAGGGATGAGGACAGATGTAAAAATATTTGTGGACAGAAGTAGAATTTCTCAACACACAAAGGGAAAAAGGAAGAACACAAGGTTATACCAACCATTACCCATACCTGAGAGGCCATGGGATGTAGTGAGCATGGATTTTGTATTAGGGCTGCCAAGGACACAAAGAGGTTGTGATTCAATCTTTGTGGTAGTCAATATATTTTCAAAGATGGCACATTTTATACCATGCCAGAAAACCAGTGACGCAACTCACATTGCGAACTTGTTTTTCAAATAAGTTGTTAGACTTCACGACTTGCCAAGAAGTATTGTTTTAGATAGAGAAACCAAGTTCGTGGGACATTTCTAGAGGACTTTATGGAAGAAGCTGGGGACAAGTTTTTCATTTATCTCTGCTTATCATCCTTAGATGGATGGGCAGACAAAAGTTATAAACATAAGCTTAGGATATTTGCTAAGGATCCTAGTGACTGAACACCACAGTCAGTGGGATCACATTCTGCCATACGTGGAATTTTCTTACGATGATTCAATTAACAGAAGCACAACACAGAGTCCATTTCAGATTGTTTATGGAATGCAACCCAGGGGAGTGTATAAATTGAAAGATTCAGAACAGACTGAATTCATAAGTGCTAGTGCGGATGATTTTTCAAAAGCAATGAAGGAACTTCACAGCTAAGTGAGGGAACGCTTGCAAACTTTGAGTCAAGAGTATAAACGCAGAGCATATCAACACAGGTGAGAAATTTAGTTTGAAATTGGTGATCTGATTCTTGCACATCTGAGGAAGGAGAGGTTTCCAAGGGGAACATATAAAAAACTGAAAATGAAAAAGATTGGACCATGCAAGGTCTTGAAGAAATTTGAGGCAAACGCATATGAGATTGAATTACCCAATGGGATCGGAATTTCACCAATATTCAACATCTCATATTTGTACCCTTACAGAGCTAGAAAAGCAGGAGCAGAGAATGGACAGACAGAGGTTCAGTGGAATAAACAAATGCTTGTAGCTGAAAATCCACAGATGGAAAGTATACTTAACAAGAGGGTTAGCAAGAAGACCAGGAAAAAAGAGTATTTTGAATACTTGGTCAAATGGAAGGGACATCCAGTTGAAGACGCCAGCTGGGAAAATGAAGTAGAAATTCATAAGCATGGACAAACTGTGCAAGAGCTCATGAACATGAGTCCATGAAAATTTTCAAGTGAGGGAGTATGATGCAGGAGCATCGCCAGCAGCAAGCGAGCGCAGGGGTGGAAGATAGTTGGTATGAGCGCCAACACATTTTAGCACATTGCAAAAGTGTTTTGGAATGTTTTTGAAATATCAATGTAATAAGGCGTACCTTTCATTTATATTTTGGAGGATGTAAACGGATCATGAGCGATTTTCCCTCATCTGTAGTAGGTAGAGGCATTTATGCATAGTTAATGTAAGTAGGTAGATTTAAATTCTAGATTAGACAGTTTAGAGCGTAGGAGGGAAAACCGACTATAAACACCCTCACCTTTGTATCATTGGAAAATTAACAATCAAATATCATTGAGCATAGAGAAGAAGAGAGCTGTAGCAGAGAGTTGAGAAGAACTCATGTACAAGAGCTTTGAATTAATATATGAAGCTTTAATTCAGATTGTGGTGTTATGATGTTTTCTGTGTATACATGTTGAATGGTATGCTTATGATTGTTTATTCTCTCCATTATGCATTTGATTTAATATTGTGTGAATGTATGATTTCATGTTAAATGTTTGAAGTTTGAGAGAGAGAGAGAATGAGTTTCAATTATTTCTCTTCCTGAGTGAGAAGTTCCTCCAAGGAGTGCAGTGAAATTGTCCACAAGAAGTGCATTGATGGAGATTCAGAGTTTATCTCTGAAAGCTCAGGATGGATACCATTGTTCTCATTCTCGCGGAAGTTCAAGTGAGACACAAGAGCCATGCAAGGTGTGCGTAGGCTAGTTGAAAGTTGAGAACTTATCAACCAAGGGGTGAATTGGAAGATTGTTTTTGCAGAAAAGTGCACAGAGTCAAGAGAATCAAATACTTAGAAGTATTTGAGGGACTACTGCAAGAAGTACGCGCAGGAGTCTTATTGAAGACTCGAGGTTGTAAGTAAATCTCAGGAGGTTTAGTGCCTTGAGATAAACAAGGGGGAGATGAAGTAAAGTTGTTTTGCAGAAGTTAAATACAAGAGGAAGAACCTTGGTTTATTTCGCAGGAGTTATCAAGGAGAAACGAGCGGTTGAAATTCTCTGTTGGGAGTTCCCGAAATCACGAGGACCGTAGGATCCAAGGAAATTTCAGGGTGGTTAAAGGTGGGTGAGCTTAATTCTCTAGGATCTAGAATCAACGTGGACCGTTGATTGTGCTTTGCACAAGCCGTCAGATCATCTTGGCATTTCGGGGATCCTAGCGAGAAGGAGTCGAGTGCAGTGGAAAAAAAATCTCAAAGACGCGAGTCACGATAGGAACTGCATTAAAGTTTTAGGATTTCGGCACTTCGAGTGTCGGGAAATGGAGAAGGCAACGCTTTGGGAGCGAAAGTTCCAAAAACCCGAAAGAGTGATAGGTGGCAGGAGTCTACATCAAAGGTAGAAAACCGCAAGGACGACAGGTGGCGTGTCTTCGTCAATTGGTGAAGTTAAATTTTGTTGACCATTTCGGGGTTCGGAAGTTGAAGGACGGAGAGCCTTGCATTTGGATTCATGAAATTGCGAACTCTAAAATCCCAATGAAGTGAGAAGCCCATTGAAAAGTCAACCTTTGCTGAGTGCATCGAAGTTTATCAATTCGGTAGTTGTAGATGTTAACGCTCTGTAAATTTCCTAGAGGTTGTCAGAAAAGAAGAAATCTATGGGATGTAACTTTATCCAACCACTTCGAAGCTAGGATCTATCCCTACCAAATTTAGAGAGGGATCTCTCTCTATGATTTAGATATGTTTCAAATTTAAAATATTAGGCTAGGTAAATAAAATATGTTGGTTTTGTTGTTGTAGTGTTTGTTGGGTTGGTCGAGATAGTTTACACATCCATTGGGCTATGGGGTCTGTATCATGAAATAAAATCTAAACCAGAAAATAAAGAAACTTTTCACAGGGTGAGATAATGTAATCGTTGGATTCTTTTAGTATCATAAAGGAGGAATAGTAGAAAAAGGTGAGAATGTCAATTACAACAAAGAAGCAGTTAAGAATTTCTTTATCATAAAATTAGAAGATGAAACACTGAAATCTTTTAAAGTCAGAAATAGGGTATACAAAGATAAATCCTGCAACATTTTTACTTTCAAATATTAGATTTAGAAAACAGTGTGATAACTAAGCGAGAATAACATTCAACTGAGAAAGGAAAACGTCATCAGTGAATACACGCAAAAATCCTTTAAAAATGCCTCTTTGTATTAATGGAAAATCTCTTGAAAAATATTACAGTCTGATAGCTTGCAGGGCATAAAGCTCAACCCTCAATACTTCGAAAGGTGAAGTATTTATAACCCATAATTACAAACGATCATGTCATTAAAGATCATGATGTGGTAAATCTATTTGTAGATTAACTAACTTAACAAATTACAAGAATCTAGAAAATTGTTTGATGATGCGTCAAAACTACATGCTATTTTCTGGGTGAATCGCTAGTGAGGCCTCTGCACGGCCTTGTCTGACTGGATAGCTAACTGGGTTGGGAAAGCTCATCGACTACTCGATCAGGTCACAAAGCTCTTCCCATCAAAGATGACTGGGAACGATGGCTTTGAGTAACCTTCGGTAGACTTCATCCATTTCTGTGTACTTGGTGAAAGTAGGCTTGGTGATGAAGATGTACTAGATCTCATGTTGTATGCTGATGTCCAACTGAAGTGCATCTAGGAATGCTTTGCCAGTGATGCTACCTTGAATTCCCAAAATTTTTGAACTATCCTTAGCCACATAGGCTAGTCTCTTTTTGTAATCTAGGAGCGTCAGCAATTTGTCATTTATCACCTTCAAACTAGGAAGACCTTTCTTCTATAGAGCCTCAATATTGCTGAAAAAAATTTGTACCCCTAGGTCCATGGCCTGAACCTTTTCTTCCAGCTGTAGCATTAGTCCTCTCTTGTTCAAGCCTCTTTTGACCTCAAGGATGGTCTCTGTTCTATCCTCAATTCTCATCTCTTCCAGCTCCTCTCTGGTTTTAGAATTCAAGAATTTGATGATTTCATTAGCCTGTGTGGGCATCTCTCCTAGTTCTGATCTGATCTTCTCGATGGCTTGTTTACTTCTCTGCACCAATTCATTTTGTTCAAACATAATCTGTATCATTGGCCATATTTCGTTCATAGACTTGGTGATGTCTGTCCAGACACTTTCTTTGACTTTGGCCAGTTTTTTACCTGCCACTGTTTGCTTCCAGAGCTGTTGTAACTCTTGTTTGAGTTGGTCTGACACCTATTTTTCCTTGGAGAAGATGGTTTGATAAGAATATTTGAGTTCCTAAAGGTTCTCAATCTCCTTTTTGAGCCTACTAATCTATGTCTCCTACAGGTTCATCTCTTCCATAGATTTGGCCAATTCAATCGTCTTTTCCAAAGACATTAGTGGATTCGCCGATGGGACTTCTGCTAGTGATTCTGTGATCACTCCTGAGAGTGGAACTGCACTCAATGGAATGAATTCCATGGGTTTCAACTGTTCTTTCTCTTTCACTAGCTTCTCCATTTCAACTTCCATTTCCTTCAATTGTGCATTCTTCTCCATGATCAGCTTAAGCATCTCATATTTTTCTCCTTCTGTCTCTGTTATTTCCTTTGCCTGTGAGTGTACTGTTGGTGGCAGCTTCAATTGTTTCCTCAAAGATTCTATGTCATCATTTTTATTCTTGATCATCTCCTCGACTGCTTTCACATTCGAGGGATCGTACTTGATCTTGAGAACCAGTTCCTCCAATGTCTTGATCCTGTTGTCCTTGGCAAAGGATGATATCTTCTCCAACTTCAACTATGTCTGGACGTTGTTCAAAGACACCTGTAACCTGGAGGCAGTAGTGGAAGCATGTGCCAGTGTGGAGAAAACCATTTCTCAAGTTTTCCTGTGCATATCCATTTGATCGGTTGGGTGCACATCCTTCGTCTGAAATTCAAAAGTTTCCCTTTTGTAATCGTTGATTACCTTTGGGTCTAGCACCTATGCTTGGCGAAATTCCATGTGCTTTCTGCCCTTTTTCATGTTGATTGTCGATAGTAGCTTGTGTTGTATAGTCAATGTCTGCTTCCAGAATTGGGCGTATGTGCTACTAGTCAGAGTCTGATTCTTTTTCTTGATCAGATTGTGTTTCTCAAAGATACTCAGCTTTGGTCCTGTCTTGCCTAGCTGGTTGATTGGTGGAGTATCTATAGGATTCTTTGGTAATGTTGTGGTTATGATCTTCTTTTCGCTTGTACTGAGGAGAAACCGATCAACCTCTGTCACTATAGTGGATGGAATTTCCCTTTCTCCAGTCGGGTCAGGAGCTGGATTGGTTTTTGGCCTCTTGGTATGTAGTCAAAATTCTTCTAATGATACTTCAGTGACAGGAGGTGATAGATCTTGCCTAAGCCTTTTCTCCTTCAGAGCCTACGGTGTGGTTGTCTGTGATACCATGATCGGGAGGTCCTGTTGTTCTGATTCAACCAAAGTATTTGGTTCCCATCCTGTCTAGTTTGCAATTTTTTCTACCTCGGGCCTAGGTTCGTGGATATACGAGATATTCTTGTTTCTTAGCCTCATCTCTGAAATGATCCCACATGGATCATAGTTCCATGTGAAACTCACAAATAATTTCATTTCCTTCAGCAGCTCGCCTGCTTCCTCCCCTGCGCCTCGACTGTTGTAGATGAAAGACCCAATCTGCCCTTTGATTCTAAGTTGTTGCTTCTTCTTTAAAGACACAAAATGAATATCATTCGAGTTTATCATCTGCCTTATGTATTCCAGAGCAAAAATTCTGACAGGTATGTATTTGGGCAATTTATATGGGGCCAACTCGCACCCATAGACTCTGATCTCACTGTGATTTTGGTACAGGTAGCAATCACCATTCTTTGTATGATCCGAGAGATGTAGGATCCTCTGAACTTCATCATTAAGCCTAGGTTCAGGCCTGCCATTGAGCATACTCACCACTGGGTGGTAGAATTGATCAATGAACTGCTTGAAACTGAATTCTGTGGAGTTATGTCTAAGCAAGGAAGTCCATGCGGTTACTGCCTGGGGTCTGCCATCTTTGTCCATCTTCTGCATAAAAAAAGAAAATTTGTCTGCTTGGAAGAAAACGAACAGGTATTACAGTATTGAAGAATACTGGAACATGCCTTCTATGGCGAAATTGACGAATTGCTCGTGAATGTTGTCCACCAGGAACTTGCTGAAGTCGAATTGTGTAGTGGGCTTCTCATTGGTGGAGAAAATAGACAAAAATCCCAGAATGGGTTCATCTACCCACTGATCTGAATAATAACTCAACAAGGCGCATAGTGACGTGATAACATAGTTTCCTTTTGTTGAGAACATGGAGGAAGGATAAGGGGGATTTGTAGCGGGGAGCTGAGTGGACTGTGGAAGAAAGATCTCAAATATTTGAGCTCTTTGGGGAAAAGTCATCTTATGGTATAACTCTGTAATAATTTCAAGGTTAAAAGGTGAGGTGGAGTCATCTTTAGATATTTGCATCATTTGGTCGATGGTTTCTGGCGTGATGAGGAAAAGAACTTCCTCGGACGAGGATACGATGGCTCTTTGCTCGGGTATATAGTGGGCTTGGCACTTGAGGGCGAACTCTGGGAAATGGTGAATCTGGGGGAAGAGATACATGGGTAGGTTGGACTCCCAGAGTCCAATTTCATCACTCTGGTCCAGGAAGACTTCTTTAAGCCATGATTGAAGGTCTGTGAAGTCGAAATTACACTTAGTGTCTACGATTAAGTAGTATTTGTCAGCTAGTGGAATCCTATCGAGGTCGACAAGAGGCGGGAGAAACGGATTCTCCTCTCGTTCTGTTCATTTTGACTTTGGAACCATTACTGTAACAATACCTACAAATAAAACAATGTTAGCAGGGATGACTGATTATAATGGAGAAGAAAATGGGGTAAATTCTCTGGTGCAATAAGTAGGTAAATGGTGAAGGAATGAAGAGTGAGGGTAATTTTGAGTAAACGGGTATCCATTGGGCATGGGGGACATGTCAGCTGGTTAACAAATAAGTTATCTAGTAATAAATGGCCAACGGGTCATTTAGAACATGAGATGGCAGGTGACAGTGACTGAGGGATACGGATGAGTGATGTGGCAGTTATTGGTTGGGGGAAAAAATCACGGTGAGGGGACTTGCCATGGGTGAACGAGGGAGAAGGACTGGCGGAATTACGAGATGTGACTCTTATGGAAAGGTGGATAATGACGTCACAAGGTGACGAGGTATGTCAGATAGAAAGAGGCAGTGGGATTCGAGACCAGTAGATTCATGCCATGTATAGATAGGGGGCCCACCAGAGTGAGATTCCATTCCGGACCCCCCCCCCAC
>JZKD02S0600059.1:170315-190751 GCA_000966675.3 Picea glauca | reverse complement strand
AAGGCAGAACGGACGAGGGGGTCCAGAATTCAATATAGACCGTAGATCTAAGCGTCGAAATTTGGGTTGTCCAGATGCATGCATGCATTATCAGTGATTCTGGACCCCCCTCCCCCTCCATTAAAGGTAGAACGATCGGGGGGGTCCGAAAAGACTTGTCCTCCGTAGATCTAGGTGTGATCATCTGGACCGTTGATATATGAGCGGTTCATAAATGTGGGCATGGAAAGTATATGCGCCCAGAGAACTTAGGATAAGTGCATATCATGGGTTTTTCCCAAGCTTTTTCATGTTTACATCACCAAGGGGTTAGGCAAAGAACTTTTTAAGCATCCAAGACCTGGTCCAACATTGATCATCGAGCTAGTTTTATTGAAATAAAGCAAACTACCCTATGTTCTAACCTAACTTCCTATGACAATTAGCCCAGATTAAACTATTGGGCTAAGAACTTACTCTATCCTGGGGCTAGCTGACCAAGATTAGACAGTCTGGCCAAATTTATTCACTAACTAACCTAGATCATTTGGCTAAGATTAAACAATTTAGCCAAGCTTATTCACTATTCCTATCAACATCAATTTAAAAGAACTTGGCCATGCTTGAAAGGTATGGGCCAAATCATTGTTATTGCATGGGGCTCTTATTGAAATTCTTTTATGCCCTCTTTTCTTTCTTTTCTCAAATTATTTTCAGAATGAAAAATCATTTGATAGACAAAAAACACTAAAGAGGTAACGTTCCAATCACCAGTTGATCATATAAATTATAGGGTGATAATAGCGGCTCCACCTGGGGATGGTACTCTCCTTGTGAAGTGCCAAGAATCTTGATTCCTAATTTTTTGAAACTTCCTCCATAGTCGCCTTTGTTGCTAGATTGGTTTTATTTTCGAAAAAAAGGAAAAAAGTGGTCAGCGGCTTAGGGCCTTCTCTTCAGGCTTCAACCATCAGACCAAAGGTATTCACTCAAAAACTCGCAAGAAAAATAAAAAATGGTTTGTACAATGGAAAGTGTGACTTCAGGTCTCTATTGAGGCGGTGAATAATGCTTCATCATTCTGCCATTTACAGGTCCTCCTGGTAGATCTGTCCCATCACTGTTGTTTATCAAGAAAGCATTATTCCCTCTCAATGCTTGAATCATGTATGGTCCCTTCCACATACTATCAAATTTTCCATGCTTTCCCTTGTCTTCATTTTGGGAATCCCATCTCAGCACCAAATCTCCTAGCTCAAAATCATCTTCCTTGGTTCTTTTATCAAAAATCTTCTTAATGCTTTCTTGGAATACCTAGGTCTTGTTATATACTTCTTCCCTGGACTGCTGCAAATGGATCATTTGGTTGATCCTTCTTTGGGAGTTGTTTGGCTCGGCTTGCATGTCTTGCAGCAATTTCATGACAGGGACTCCTAAGGAAGTGGGAAAGACTGCTTTTGTGCCATAGACCAACTGATATGGTGACATATCAATTGACCTTTTGGTGGTCAGTCTATCGGCCCATAGTGCGAAGACCAACTTGTTATGCCACAACTTCTTGTTTTCCTGCAAAGTTTTCTTGATGATGTTTACCAGGGTTTTATTTGATGATTTCGCCAGCCCATTTTCCTGAGGGTAGTAAGCTATGGAATGTCCCAAACCAATATGGTACTGGTTGCATAAATCTATGAGTTTCTTCGATCGAAAAGCAGTTGCATTGTTAGTTATAATCTTTCTAGGACATCCAAAGCGAGACAAGATATTACTTTCAAGAAATTTAATAATGACAGAATTAGTGGCTTGCCTGCTTGGTACTGCTTCGATCCATTTTGTAAAATAATCTGTGGCAGTAAGAATCCACCTATGCTAGCCTGAAGAAGGAGGATGCATTTCCCTAATGAAGTCTAATCCCCATTGTTGGAAAGGGGCCTCAACGGATATTGGTTTCAGGGCCAGAGGAAGAAGTTTCCTTTTGCCTTCAAACAACTGACATTGATGACACAAAGTCACTTTATGATGCACATCAACGAATTGAGTTGGCCAATAGAATCCAGCTCTAAGGATTTTGTTGGCTGTGGCCTTCCAGTTCAGATGACCACCACAGTCTCTTGCATGAAACTCTTGCAGTACTTTGTCAGCTTCATCCTTCAATAGACAATTTAACAAAATACCTCCAAGATATTTCCAATACAGACTGCCTTCTATAATGCAAAATTTTAATGCTTTCAATTTCAAAAACCTAGCTTTAGTTTTGGTCAGACTAGGGAGAGATTGTAAATTATGCAAAAAAAATATCAGGTCTACGTACCATGGAGAGTTGAGAAATACCTCTCTCATGCTTGGAGTCACTTGCTCACCCTGTTCATCTGTTGCAGCTAAGAAATTAATGTCAAGAGCATGGAAATTTGATTCACCCATTAACTTTGCTAGACCTTGACCTTTAATCAATTTAGTAGGATTAATCTCTATGTCATACTCTAGAATGATAGCAATCCATTTTCCTCTTCGGCCGTCCAGATTGTCCTGGGTTAAAATGTCTTTTACTACCGCATTCAGAACATATGCAATGGTGTGGGAATGGAGAATGTATACTCTAAAATCTTTTATGGCTTTCACCAAGGAAAAAGCTTGTTTCTCCATTATTTTATAATTCAAAGAAGCATCTCTTAAGGATTTACTGAAAAAGGCTATGGGTTGTTCATACCCTTCGTTGTTTTTCTGTAGTAATATTCCTGCAATGGTATGTTCAGAGGAGAAAGAAAAAAGATAGAAATCTTTGGTGAAGTCAGGATTGATCAAGACTGGGGCCTGTGTGAGTGCACGTTTGACTTGTTCAAAAGACTACCTAGACTCGGTGTCCCATTTTAGTTTTGTGTCCTTTTTTAACATGTTTGTGATGTTTCTGAGAAGCTCAGCTAGGTTGGTGATGAATCTTCGCAGAAAGTTTATTTTTCCAATAAAAGATTCTAACTCTTTAATGTTTCTTGGGTGTTCTAATTTTTGAATGGCCTCGATTCTGCTGGGCTCTATTTTAATTTCGTCATTAGAGATTATGTGCCCTAGCAGTTTACCTTCCTCTAATCTGAAAAGGCTCTTTTTAGGATTTAAAGAAATCCCAAATTTCCTGCATTTCTCAAAAACTCATCTGAGATGTCGTAAGTGCTCGTCATCAGATTGGGAAAACACATTTACGTTGTCCAGATAGATGAAAATAAATTTTCCGAGTTCTTTCACAAAAACGATGTCCATCACCCTCTGGAAAATGGCCCTGACGTTCATCAACCCGAAAGGCATTTTCACATACATGAAAGTACCCCATGGTGTTGTGAAAGCGGTTTTGTCTTGGTCATCTGGGTGAACGAGGACCTGATTATAACCTAAGAACCCATCCAGTAAAGAGATTCGACTGGATTCGACTACCCTTTGTAATATATGGTCCATTTTTGGTAATGGGTAATTGTCCTTTAGAGAGACATTATTCAGATTTCAGAAATCGATGGAAAGCCTAATTTCTCCATATTTCTTTCGTGTTGGGACCAAATTTGAAACCCATTTGGAAAACCATAACGGGACTATGATTTTAGCATTGTACATTTTTTTGATTTCTTTTTCTATCAGGGGAAGTAGCTTGGGACTGATTCTCCTAACTTTTTGTCTGAAAGGTTTTTGATCTTCTTTTATTGGAATCCTATGTTGTATGATGCTGGTGTCATAAGCCTTCAAGTCCTCATAACCCTAAGCAAATACGTTTGAATATTCCTTGAAAAGTTCAATGTATTTGAGTTTCTTCTCATGGGGTAATGATCTGGAAAGTTTCACCATCGTGGGTTTCTCTTCTGTCCCTATATTACAATCTTCTACTTCTTGACCATTGGCTTCAATTTTCGGTTTTTTAGCTACATCATTAAAATCAAATAAGTCCTCTAAAGGAACTAAACCCCTAAGTAAAACATTACTTTTCAAATGCAAAATATCAGCTTCTATGTCATCATCATCTAACTCTCCTGAATCTATCTTATTTACACTATCATTTCCAAAATCAGGTCTTTTTACATTTTCATCTTCATTTTCTAAGTCTATGTTTGTACACTCAAAATCATTTTACCATTGCAGAAAATATTCAATTTGATCATCATTACCAAATACCTGCAAGACCAACTTCAACATTACCTTCAAATTTGAACAGTTGGTATGCATTTCACCTCCACTATGTATGGGCGAGTGGAATGAAAAGGTATCTTGCATGTGGCTACTGATGTAGCTAACCCGTCTGCCAAAATATTTTGTCCCCTAGGCATCACCTACAAATAAACTTCAGTGAAACATTTAAGGGCATCCAGAACAACATTCCTATAAGCTCTAAGATGGGGGTGTTTTGTTGTAGACTCACCTTTAATTTGTTTGATTATTAATTCAGAATCACCTCTTACCATAATTTGTTTGGCACCAACCTTATTTAGAAGTTTCAGACCAAGCATCAAGTCTTCATACTCGACAATATTGTTAGTGCATTGAAAATTTAATTTGTAAGAATGGTTTTTCGAATACCTGGATCTGTGATTGTGCAACCAAAATCCTACTCTAGCTCCTTCTTTTCTCACGGCCCCATCAAAATCCATGCTCCAGAACTCCGCTGGCAATTCTTCAGTTATCACATTTTTCTTTCTTTCTACCTCAATGATTTCTTGGCCTTCGTCTAGACCAGATGTATCTTCTTCAAGTTGAATGATTTGTTCTCCTGTATCACCATCATTGTATAGGATGAAGGAGTCCAGGTCAGAATGTGCAGAGTACAGAGGATAGTTATGTGGTTTTTCTTGGCTACTAACCATGTACTTCATCATTGTTTCTCTGTATAGTCTTCTTTGTTGACCAAAAACTGGGACAGTGGCATACGACATATCCAAATGCAAGGTACCTTTCAACTTGGCCCCCCAAGACCGGGACAACAACATACCATATTTCAGGGGAATGTATGCAACCACAACATCCATGACCATGCTTTTTGCAGGAATCTGAACCAGTGTGATACACAGATCCTTGATCAAACCGATACATCTAACTTTACTAGAGTCAAATGAGTGTAAGTCCTTGTAAGGTATAGTAACCTCAAGTCCCAGTTTTTCCATCACTGCTTTAGGCATCATATTATGGGAAGCACCCAAATCTAACATAGCATTATGCAGAATCAGGTCATCTATATTAAGACTGATGTAAAAAGGAGAGACAACACCATTGTCGGTCTGACCATCCACTTCTGGTCCGAACAGGAGTTCAGGTTGGTCATTTGTAAGGTTTACAGTATCTGAATGATTTGTTGATCAAATGGTTAAGGCCTTCATGCCTATATCAGGTTCAATGTTCAATGCTTTAATCACCTGTGAAAGATAAGCATCTTTTCTCAACAACTCGAAAAGAGGAATGGGAATTTTTACTTTGGCTAATTCCCCTTCGAGGATGAAAGGTGTAGGTGCTCTACTTTGGATCAACAATTCTGATTTGTCCACCATAATCTTCTGGCCAAAAGTATTCAGTGGGTTAGTTGGTGAAACCTTAGTCTGCGATGATCTTTTCAGAATAGTAAGGTTTCTTTTTGCTGGAACTTCAGCATTACCTTTCTTAGGGATTTTCTCGGTATAAGGCTCAGGGGATTTTTGGGTTTCGACTATCTTCTTCGTTTCGGTCACCTTTTTTGGAGAACTTCCATCTGTCTTTTTAATTCACAGATTGTACTGTCAGTGTACCTCCAAAACAACATTTTCAAATGCCTGTTGTTCAACGTCTTCATCTTCTTCACTTACTTTTGTTTGATTGAGAAGAAAAAGTTCTTGCTCTTCCCAGGTAAGGAAAATAGCTTTGTTATCGTGAATGCCCATGAGGTTTATGTGAGTATCCTCCAGTTCTTCAATTACTTCCTCTCCTTCATCGACATAATTTTTTTGTAGGGGAGGTCTGATCTATTGATCGGGACCTCTCTATTCCCTTTGATCCCTAGGATCTCTCTGCCTAATTTGAGGGGGGTTTCTTCTAAAGTTAGGATTCCGAATTTGAGGAGCTGGTGGGTTTTCTCTAGGAGGGTTTCTTTCGGACACCGTAAGTCTCTCCATCATTCTTTCCATTTCTCTGGCCAAGGAATCCAATTTGAAATCGGAGGTTGATGTGGAAGGTTCCTCTTTAATTGTGACTCTCCTCTCTGTCCTCTGTTGTGCCCTTTTTGCCAACAAGTTGGCCTCCACACTTATTGCACTTTTCTGAATGTCGTCCAAGGTGGTAGAGTTTCTTTCCCTTAATTGATACGAGATATCGGCGTCAAAACCATCAAAGAATTTTATCAATGCTAAAACTTGTGGAGGTTTAATATCGGCTGGAATTGCATCGTACAGGTTATTGAAATGGGTACAGTAATATTGTACTGTCTCACCTTGATTTCTTCTAATGTTTTCATATTCTAACAAGATTTGGAGAGGGTTTTTCTTTACCTCCCATCTGTCTAGAAAACTCCTTTAGAATGTGGTAAGGTCAAGGAATGAGGCAGCACACAAACCTTTATACCATTTCTTAACGTCACCCGTCAAAATTTGGGCAAACAATCTCATTTGAACGTTAGCCTCATCTACTTCCTGCAGGTCAAAATAATCATTCATTTTATCAACGTGTTGCTGGGTGCTCAAGGGTACTGTTCCATCGAACTGTGGAAGTCTCTTTTGATAGTCTTGGGGCATAGAATGAAGGGGTGCAACCAACACCAAGGGAGCATATCTGACTGCCATGAGAGGTGGAGGAAGCGGGATGACAACCTGGATGATAGGTGGGGTGGTGACAGAAGATGAGGATGAGGAGGGGATAGCTGGCACAGAGTGAGTGGTTTGAGGTTTAGTAGTGGGAGATAGAATTTCAGGAGTCCAGGGTTGCAAGACGGTTGGGTCCAGAATGATTTCAGTCACAAAGCTATCGGATTTCATTCTAAACAGGATTTGTTCGAAAAGGACGTTAAAGTCAAGATCCTGAAGGGCAATAAGCTCCTCTGGAAGGGAAGGGGACTTATGAAGGGGATTATGACTTACTGAACCTTCAGTAATGTTCTTTTTCCTAAGTAACTATTCTGGATTATCTGTTGCTATCGTAGGTTCTGGGTCTGGGTGAGATCGAGTATAAGCTCTTTTGGGAGCCAGATTTCTTTTTGATTTTTTATATATATACTTTTTAGTTTTACAAGTCTGAAAATAATATGTGTAGGGTTTTAACAACCTCTAAACATTACTTCCTTCTAAGATTTGCAATATTTCAGAAGCAAACTTTTCTTCTAGGGAAAAGAAGATGTGATTTTAAAAATTTGTTCAGTTCTCTCCCCAGGATGGTCGCCACTATGTTAACGCTCTATAAATTTCCTAGGGGTTGTCAGAAAAGAAGAAATCTATGGGAGGTAACTTTATCCAACCACTTCGAAGCTGGGATCTAGCCCTACCAACTTCAAAGAGGGATCTCTCTATATGATTTAGATATGTTTCAAATTTAAAATATTAGGCTAGGTAAATAAAGTATGTTGGTTTTGTTGTTGTAGTGTTTGTCGGGTTGACCGAGATAGTTTACACATCCATTGGGCTATGGAGTCTGTATCATGAAATAAAATCTAAAACAAAAAACAAAGAAACTTTTCACAGGGCGAGATAATGTAATCGCTGGATTCTTTTAGTAGCATAAATGAGGAATAACGGAAAAAGGTGAGAATGTCAATTACAACAAAGAAGCAGTTAATAATTTCTTTATCGTAAAACCAGAAGATGAAACACTGGAATCTTTTAAAGTCAGAAACAGGGTATACAAAGATAAATCCTGCAACATTCATTACTTTCAAAGATTATATTTAGCAAACGGCGTGATAACTAAGCGAGAATAACATTCAACTGAGAAAGGAAAATGTCACCAGTGAATACATGCAATAATCCTATAAAAATACCTCTTTGTATTAATGGTAAATCTCTTGAAAAATATTACAGTCTGATAGCTCGCAGGGCGTAAAGATCAACCCTCAATACTTTGAAAGGTGAAGTATTTATAACCCAAAATTACAAACGATCCTGTCATTAAAGATCAGGATGTGGTAAATCTATTTTTAGCTTAACTAACTTAATAAATTACAAGAATCTAGGAAACTGTTTGATGATGTGTCGAAACTGTATGCTATTTTCTGGGTGAATTGTTGGTGAGGCCTCTGCACGAACTTGTCTGACTAGATAGATGACTCGGATGGGACAACTCATCGACTACTCGATTAGGTCACAAAGCTATTCCCATCGAAGATGACTGGGAACACTGACTTTGAGTAACCTTCGGTAGACTTCATCCATTTCTGTGTACTTGGCGAAAGTAGGCTTGGTGATGAAGATGTACTGGATCTCATGCTGTATGTTGATGTCCAACTAAAGTGCATCTAGGAATGCTTTTCTGGTGATGTTGCCTTGAATTCTCGAAAATTTCAAACTATCCTTAGCCACATCGGCTAGTCTCTTTTTGTAATCTGGGAGCATCATCAATTTGTCATTTATCACCTTCAAACCAGGAAGACCTTTCTTCTGTAGAGCCTCAATCTTGTTGAAAAACCTTTGTACCCCTAGGTCCATGGCCTGAACCTTTTCTTCCAGCTGTAGCATCAATCCTCTCTTGGTCAAGACTCTTTTGACCTCAAAGATGCTCTCTATTCTATCCTCAATTCTCATCTCTTCCAACTCCTCTCTGGTTTTAGAATTCAAGAACTTGATGATTTCATTAGCCTGTGTGGAAATCTCTCCCAGTTCTAATATGATCTTCTCGATGGCTTGTTTACTTATCTGCACCAATTAATTTTGCTCAAACATAATCTGTATCATTGGCCATATTTCATTCATAGACTTGGTGATGTCTGTCCAGACACTTTCTTTGACTTCAGCCAGTGTTTTACCTGCCACTGTTTTCTTCCGGAGCTATTGTAACTCTTGTTTGAGTTGGTCTGACACCTTTTTTTCGTTGGAGAAGATGGTTTGATAAGAATATTTGAGTTCCTGAAGGTTTTCAATCTCCTTTTTGAGCCTACTAATATCTGTCTCTTGCAGGTTCATCTCTTCCATAGATTTGGCCAATTCAACCATCTGTTCCAGAGATGTCAGTGGATTCACTAGTGGGACTTCTTCTAGTGATGTTGTGCTCACTCCTGAGAGTGGAATTGAACTCAATGGAATGAATTCCATGGGTTTCAACTATTCTTTCTCTTTCACCAACTTCTCCATTTCAGCTTCCATTTCCTTCAATTGTGCATTCTGCTCCATGATCAGCTTAAGCATCTCATCTTTTTCTCCTTCTGTCTCTGCTATTTCCTTTTCCTACGAGTCTACTATTGGTGGAATCTTCAATTGTTTCCTCAAAGATGCTATGTCAACATTTTTCTTCTTGATCATCTCCTTGACTGCTTTCACATTAGAGGGATCGTACCCGATCTTGAGGACCAGTTCCTCCATTGTATTGATCCTATTGTCCTTGGCAAAGGATGATATCTTCTCCAACTTCAAATATGTCTGGACGTTGTTCAGAGACACCTATAACCTAAAGGTAGTAGTGGAAGCATGTTCCAGCGTGGAGAAAACCATTTCTCTAGTTTTCCTACGCAGATCCATTTGATCGGTTGGGTGCACGTCCTTCATCTGAAATTCAAAAGTTTCCCTTTTGTAATCGGTGATTACCTTTGGGTATGGCACCTGTGCTTGGAGAAATTCCATGTGCATTCTTCCCTTCTCCGTGTCGAATGCTGATAGTAGCCTGTGTTTTGTAGTCGATGTATGCTTCCAGAATTGGGCATATGTGCTGCTAGTCAGAGTCTGATTCTTTTTCTTGATCATAACGTATTTCTCAAAGATACTTAGCTTTGGTCCTGTCTTGCCTGGCTGGTTGAATGGTGGAGTATCTATAGGCTTCTTTGGTAATGTTGTGGTTATGATCTTCTTTCCAATTGTACTGAGGAGCGATCAATCAATCTCTGTCACTTTAGTGGATGGAATTTCCCTTTCTCTAGCCGGGTCAGGAGCCAGACTAGTTTTTGGCCTCTTGGTATGCAGTCGAAATTCTTCTAATGATACTTCAGTGACAAGAGGTGATAGATCTTGCCTAGGGATTTTCTCCTTCGGAGCATGTGGTGTGGTTGTCTGTGATACTGTGACCGGGAGATCCTGTTGTTCTACTTCAACCAAAGTATTTGTTTCCCATCCTATCTGGTTTGAAAATTTTTCTACCTCAGGCCTAGGTTCATGGATATACGGGATATTCTTGTTTTTTATCCTCATCTTTGAAATGATCCCACATGGATCATAGTGCCATGTGAAACTCACAAAGAGTTTCATTTACTTCAGCAGCCTGTCTGCTTCCTCCCGAGCGCCTCAACTGTTGCATATGAAAGACCCAATCTGCCCTTTGATTTTGAGTTGTTTCTTCTTCTTTAAAGACAAAAAATGAATATCATCTGAGTTTATCATCTGCCTTATGTATTCTAGAGAAAACATTCTGACAGGTAAGTATTTGGGCAATTTATATGGGTCCAACTCGCACCCATAGACTCTGATCTCAGTGTGATTTTGGTACAAGTACCAATCACTAGTCTTTGTATGATCCGAGAGATGTAGGATCCTCTGAACTTCGTCATTAATCCCGGGTTCGGGTCTGCTGCTAAGCATACTCATGACTAGGTGGTAGAATTGATCAATGAACTGCTTGAAACTGAATTCCGTGGAGTTATGTTTGAGCAGGGAAGTCCATGCGGTTACTGCCTGGGGTCTGCCATCTCTGTCCATCTTCTGCATAGAAAAAGAAAATTTGTCCGCTTGGAAGAAAACGAATAGGTATGCCAGTATTGAAGAATACTGTAACATGCCTTCTATGGTGAAATTAACAAATTGCTCGTGAATTTTGTCTGCCAAGAACTTGCTGAAGTCGAATTTTGTAGTGGGCTTCTCATCGGTGGAGAAAATAGAAAAAAATCCTAGAATGGGTTCATCTACCCATTGATCTAAATAATAACCCAACAAGGTGCATAGCGACGTGATAACTTGGTTTCCTTTTGTTGAGAACATGGAGGAAGGATAAGGGGGATTTGTAGCAGGGAGCTGAGAAGACTGTGGAAGAAGAAACTCATATATTTGAGCTCTTTGGGGAAAAGTCATCTTCTGACATAACTCTGTAATGATTTCAATGTTAAAAGGTAAGGTGGAGTCGTCTTGGGATATTTGCATCATTTGGTCGATGGTTTTTGGCGTGATGAGGAAAAGAAATTCCCCGGACGAGGATACGATGGCTCTTTGCTTGGGAATATAGTGGGCTTGCCACTTGAGGGCGAACTCTGGGAAATGGTGAATCTGGGGGAAGAGATACAGGGGTAGGTTGGACTCCCAGAGTCCAATTTCATCACTCTGGTATAGGAAGACTTCTTTAAGCCATGATTGAGGGTCTGCGAAGTCGAAATCGCACTTAGTGTCTGCAATTAAGTAGTCTTTGTCGGCCAGTGGAATCCTGTCAAGGTCGACAGGAGGCAGGAGAAACAGATTCTCCTCTCCTTCTGTTCCTTTTGACTTTGGTGCCATTACTATAACAATACCTGCAAATAAAACAATGTTAGTGGGGACGACTATAGATGGGGGCGAATGACTGTAACAGAGAAGAAAACGGGGTAAATCCTCTGGTGCGATAAGTGGGTAAATGGTGAAGGAATGAAGAGTGAGGGTAATTTTCAGTAAACGGGTATCCATTGGGTGCGGGGGACAGGTCAGCTGGTTAATGGATAAGTTATCCAGTAATAAATGGCCAACGGGTCATTTAGAGCATGAGATGGCAGGTGATAATGACTGAGGGATCAGGATGAGTGATGTGGCGGTTATCGGGTGGGGGGAAAATCATGGTGAGGGGAACTTCCACGGGTGAATGAGGGAGAAGGATTGACGAAATTACGGAATATGACTCTTATGGAAATGTGGATAATGACGTCACAAGGTGACGAGGTATGTCATATTGAAAGAGGCGGTGGGATTTGGGACCAGTAGATTCATGCCACGTATAGATAGGGGGCCTGCCAGAGTGAGATTCCATTCCGGAACCCCCCCCCCACCATTAAAGGTAGATCAATTGGGGTGTCCGAAAAATACTTTGGGCCGTCTATCTGCGTGCTTTCCTTTTGACTACAGATTTGTGCGCGCTCTTTAACACACATTCTGGACCCCCCCGCCTCCTCCATTAAAGGCAGAATAGACGGGGGGGTCCAGAATCCAATACAGACCAGAGATCTAAGTGCAAAAATTTGGGCTGTCCAGATGCACGCATGCATTATCAGCGATTCCGGACCCCCCCCCCTCCATTAAAGGTAGAACGGTCGGGGGGGGTCCGGAAAGACTTGTCCTCTATAGATTTGGTCACGATCATCTAGACCGTTGATATATGAGCAGTGCATAAATGTGGGCGCGGAAAGTATATGTGCCCAGAGAACTTAGGATAAGTGCATATCATGGGTTTTTCCCAAGCTTTTTCATGTTTACATCACCAAGGGGTTAGGCAAACAACCTATTAAGCATCCAAGACATGGTCCAACATTGATCATCGAGCTGGTTTTATTGAAATAAAGAAAACTACCCTATGTTCTAACCTAACTTCCTATGACAATTAGCCCAGATTAAATTGTTGGGCTAAGAATTTACTCTATCCTGGGGCTATCTGACCAAGATTAGACAGTCTGGCAAGATTTATTCACTAACTAACCTATATCATTTGGCTAAGATTAAACAGTTTAGCCAATCTTATTCACTATTCCTATCAACATCAATTTAAAATAACTTGGCCATGCTTGAAAGGTATGGACCAAGTCACTGTTATTGCATGGGGCTCTTATTGAAATTCTTTTATGCCCTCTTTTCTTTTTTTTCTTTTTCTTTCTTTTCTCAAATTATTTGCAGAATGAAAAATCATTTGATAGAGAAAAAACACTAAAGATATAACATTCCAGTCACCAGTTGATCCTATAAATTATAGGGTGATAACAATAGAGATAAGAACCCTCGACAACAGGAATCACCAAATCGTGAAACCCAAAGTCTCGAACTTGCGAAGGGTGCAATCCTATTTCGATTAAGGAGGTTTGGGTTGATGCTTCGTGTTTGATGATGCGGGCACACCCATAAGGACTTGTGGATACACTATTGAGTGTGAAGGGTATTTTCCGAGGGGAAACCAAAGAGTCAGTTAGAATCAAAGGGCAGATTAGAACATTGAACTGGAGGGTTTGGGGGTTTACGTCAGTTGTGGTATCAGAGAACAAAAAACGTTTTTTATTTTCTATAGCAGAGGAAGGAAGAATATTTCTCAGCCATGATGTCGAGAATAAGAGATAGACCAATTCCTGATCCAGCAGTGGAAAGGGAAATGCGCGAACTACGTGCCAGGCTTGATGCCATGGAGACAGCACAGAGGCACATAGTTGACACTGGAGATATCAGTGAGGCTGACAGTGAAAATGAAGTTGGACATGGAGAATAAGTCGCAGTCAAAGATGTTGTAGATGAATGACTATTCAAGGCTGTCACAAGGATAGGTGCCAGGGAAAAAATGGAGATTCCCATGTATGAGGGAAACCTAGATGTTGAAGAGCTTCTAGATTGGATTAGAGCTCTGGATAAATATTTTGACTATGAGGATGTCGAGGAAGACAGGAAAGTCAAACATGTTGTCACAAGAATTAAAGGGCAAGTAGCATTATGGTGAAATGAACTGTAGAATGACAGATGCTGCAAAGGCAAACAGAAAATCAAGAGTTGGAATAGAATGGTTGCAAAGATGAAAGAAAAATTCATACCCAAGGATTATCAAATTACTATGTTTCAGAGAATGTAGAACTTGAGACAGAAGTTGATGTCAGTGAAAGAATACACTGAATAATTCTACAAACTAAACATCGGGGAAGGTTATCAGGAAAGTGATGATGAAAAGGTTTCCAGATACATGAATGGTCTGAGATATGACATCCAAGATGAGATGAGCATGATGATCATTCAGACTGTAGAAGATTCTTATCATATGGCTCTAAAAGCTAAAGAAAAAACTAAGCTGAAGGCAAGGTCAAAGAGGCCAAGGAAGAAGTCAGACCAGAGGCAAAGCAATTGCCCAAGACAGAACTCAGAGACCTCAAGAGGAGGGAAAGAAACCTCAAACTCATCATGAGAGAGGAGGAATTTCACAGAGAGGATAGTATGCTGATAAGAATGCTTTTCCTTGTACTAGAGGAAGAAGAAGAGGCAGAGGCGGAGAAATAAAATGCTTTACCTGTGGAAAAAAAAAACATAAATCCTATGAATGCCCAGATAAAAAGAAAGAAGGAGGTAAAACTCACATTTCCGAAGCACAGAGACTGAATGTTGAGGCAGAAGATGCTGAGGGAGGAAGATCACTGATGATGAGAAAAGTTCTCTTAATGCCAGAGAAAGAGGCAGAGAACCCAGTCCAAAGGAACAGAGTTTTTTGGACTGCTTGCAAGACCAAAGATAGGGTATGCAAAGTCATCGTGGATAGTGGTAGCACAAATAATCTCGTTTCTATAGAGAAGGTAGAAAATTTGGAGCTGGAGACTATCGTACATCCAAACACATAGAGAATTTCATGGCTAAAAAAAGGACATCAGGTAAATGTCACTAAACAATGTTTAGTCGAATTTAAAATAGGAGGATATAAAGATGAAATACTATGTGATGTCATTCCCATGGATGTTTGTTATCTATTGCTGGGTAGACCATGACAATATGACAGAAATGTGATTCATGATGGGAGAAAGAAAACATACACCTTAGAGAAGAATGGGAGAACTCACATGTTGTCGATTAAGGATAAAAAAGTGAAACCTGAGGTAAGCAACACTATACTTCTCATGAGTGGGAAGGAACTCTTTAAGGAGGTTAAGAAGAAGGAAGATACACAATTCATTGTGGTTAGGAAGCCTAGAATTGTTTTAACAAGTACAAGAGTGGATGATTTGCCAGAGGAAATCCAGGAGTTGTTGGAAGAGTTCGCTAATATAGTAGTGGATGAACTACCTCATTCGTTGCCACCTATCAGAAGTATAAGCCATCATATTGATCTTATACCTGGAGCTAGTTTACCAAAAAAAATAGCGTACAGATTGACACTGTAGGAGAATGAAGAGGTCAAGAGACAAGTCTAGGATTTAATGGACAAAGGGTTGATTAGAGAGAGCTTGAGTCCATGCGTTGTTCCAATAGTGCTCAGCCCAAAGAAATATGGAGGCTGGAGGATGTGCACAGACTCGAGGGAGATTAATAAGATTATCATCAGGTATAGATTTCCATTGCCAAGGATGGATGACTTGATGGATTGCTTGAGTGGAGCAATATTCTTTTCAAAGATTGATTTGAAAAGCGGATATCATCAAATCTGAATGAGAGAAGGTGATGAATGGAAGACGACATTCAAGACAAATGAAGGGCTGTATGAATGGATTGTTATGCCATTTGGCTTAACAAATGCACCTAGTACTTTCATGAGATTTATGAATGAAGTCCTGAAGGATTTCATAAGAAAATTTGTCATCATATATCTTGATGATATATTGATTTTCAAAAAGACAGAAGTTGAACACTTAAAGCATTTGGATATAGTGATGAGGAGATTTTAGCAAGAAAAGTTGTTGATAAATATGAAGAAATCAACATTTATGAGGACATAACTCATTTATTTTGGTTTTGTTATCTCTACAAATGAGATGAAAATGGATTCAGAGAAGGTGGATGCCATTAAGAATTGGCCATCGCCGAAGAGTATATTTGAAGTTAGAAGTTTCCTTGGATTGGCAAGTTTCTACATAAAATTTATTAGAAATTTCAGTGGAATTAGCGCACTGATGATGGACACGGTGAAGAAAATACATAAGTCTTTTCTCTGGACAAAAGAAGCATAGAAAAGTTTCAACTTGCTGAAGAGAAATATTACTGAACAGCCAATTCTGGTGTTGCCATATTTCAGTAAGACATTTCAGGTCAAATGTGACACTAGTGGATTTGCAATTGGAGCGGTCTTGAGCCAAGATGACAGGCCAGTTGCATACTTTAGTGAGAAAATGAATGAAGCGAAAGTTAAGTACTCCACATATGACAAAGAATTTTATGTTGTCATACAAGCATTGAAGAAGTGGAGACATTATTTGGTTCCTAAAGAGTTTGTTTTGTATAGCGATAATCATGCTTTACAATCCGTGACTCAACAGGACAAGTTGAACCAAAAGCATGCAAAATGGGTTGAATATATGCAAAATTTTACTTTTGTAACTAAGCATATTTCTGGAACTGCTAACAAAGTTGTTGATGCTTTGAGCAGGAAATGTTTGTTGATGCATGAGTTCAAAGTCAAAACTTTGGGTTTTGATAATCTCGAAGAAATGTACAGAGATTATCCAAATTTTAAATAGGCGTATGAGGCATCTGAGAATCCAATTCTCAGGGACAAAAGTCAATGGACTGAATATATGATCCAGGATGGATTATTATTCAGAGGCCATCAATTATGTATTCAAAAATGCTCCATGAGGGAGAATCTGCTGAAAGAAAAACATAGTGGAGGATTGGTCGAAGATTTCGGTCATGATAAGACGTTCTGAAAGTTGAATGGTTCGTATTTTTGGACAGGGATGAAGACAGATGTAAAAATATTTGTGGACAGATGTATAATTTGTCAGCACATAAAGGGAAAAGGGAAGAACACAAGGTTATACCAGCCATTACCCATACCTGAGAGGCCACGGGATGTAGTGAGCATGGATTTTGTAATAGGGCTGCCAAGGACGCAAAGAGCTTGTGATTCAATCTTTGTGTTAGTAGATAGATTTTCAAATATGGAACATTTTATGCCATGCCAGAAAACCACCGATGCAACTCACATTGTGAACTTGTTTTTCAAAGAAGTTGTTAGACTTCACGACTTGCCAAGAAGTATTGTTTCAGATCGAGACACCAAGTTCGTGGGACATTTCTAGAGGACTTTATCAAAGAAGTTGGGGACAAGTTTGTCATTTAGCTCAGCTTATCATCCTCAGATGGATGGGCAGATAGAAGTTATAAACAAAATCTTAGGAGATTTGCTAAGGAGCCTAGTGACTGAACACCACAGTCAGTGGGATCACATTCTGCCATAGGCAGAATTTGCTTACAATGATTCAATTAACAGAACCACATGGCAGAGTCCATTTCAGATTGTTTATGGAATTCAACCCAAGGGAGTGTCTGAATTGAAATATTCAGAACAGACTGAATTCATAAGTGCTAGTGTGGAGGATTTTTCAAAAGCAATGAAGGAACTTCACAGTCAAGTGAGGGAACGTTTGCAAACTTCGAGTCAAGAGTATAAACGCAGAGTAGATCAACACAGGTGAGAAATTTAGTTTGAAGTTGGTGATCTGATTCTTTCACATCTGAGGAAGGAGAGGTTCCCAAGGGGAAGATATAACAAACTGAAAATGAAAAATATTGGACCATGCAAGGTCTTGAAGAAATTTTGAGGCAAACACATATGAGATTGAATTACCCGATGGGATCGGAATTTCACTGATATTGAACATCTTAGATTTGTACCCTTACAGAGATGGAAAATTAGGAGCAGAGAATGGCCAAATAGAGGTTCAGTGGACTAAACAAATTCCTATAGCTGAAAATCCACAAATGGAAAGTATACTTGACAAGAGGGTCAACAAGAAGACCAGGAGGAAAGAGTATTTTGAATACTTGGTCAAATGGAAGGGACATCCAATTGAAGATGCCAACTGGGAAAATGAAGCAGAAATTCATAAGCATGGAAAGACTATGCAAGAGCTCATGAACAGAAGTCCATGAAAATTTTCAAGTGAGGGAGTATGATGCAGGAGCATCACCAGCAGCAAGTGAGCACGGTGGCAGAAAACAGTTGGGATGAGCGCCAACACATTTCAACACATTGCAAAAGTGTTTTGGAATGTTTTTGAAATATTAATGTAATAAGGTGTACCTTGCATTTATATTTTAGAGGATGTAAATAAATCATGAGTGATTTGCTCTCATCTGTAGTCGGTAGAGGCATTTATGCATAGTTAATGTAAGTAGGTAGATTTAAATTCTAGATTAGACAGTTTAGAGCGTAGGAGGGAAAACCGACTATAAACACCCTCACCTTTGTATAATTGGAACATTAACAATCGGATATCATTGAGCATAGAGAAGAAGAGAGTTGTAGCAGAGAGTTGAGAAGAAGAACTCATGTACAAGAGCTTTGAATTAATATATGAAGCCTTAATTCAAATTGTGGTGTTATGATGTTTTCTATGTACACATGTTGAATGGTGTGCTTATGGTTGTTTATTCTCTTTGTTATGAATTTTCTTTAATATTGTGTGAATGTATGATTTCATGTTAAATGTTTGAAGTCTGAGAGAGAGAGAGAAAATGAGTTTCAATTGTTTCTCTTCCTGGGTGAGAAGTTCCTGCAAGGAGTGCTGTGAAATTGTCCAGAAGAAGTGTGTTGATGGAGTTTCAGAGTTGATCTCTGAAAGCTCAGGAGGGATACCATTGATCTCATTCCCGTAGAAGTGCAGGTGAGACACAAGATCCATGCAAGGTGTGTGTAGGCCGGTTGAAAGTTGAGAACTTATCAACCAAGGGGTGAATTGGAAGACTGTTGTTGCAAAAAAGTGGAGAGAGTCAAGAGAATCAAATACTTAGAAGTATTTGAGGGACTTCCGCAAGAAGTGCGCACATGAGTCTTATTGAAGACTCAAGGTTCTAAGGAAATATCAGAAGGGTTAGTGCCTTGAGATAAAAAAGGGGGAGATGAAGTAAATTCATTTTGCAGAAGTTAAATCCCAGAGGAAGAACCTTGTTTTATTTTGCAGGAGTTATTAAGGAGCAACGAGCAATTAAAATTCTCTGTGGGGAATTATCGAAATCACGAGGACCATAGGATCCAAGGAAATTTCAAGGTGGTTAGAGGCAGGCGAGCTTACCGCTCTAGGATCTAGAATCAACATGTACCGTTGATTGTGATTTGCACAAGCCATCAGATCATTTTGACATTTTAGGGATCCTAGCGACAAGGAGTCGAGTGCAGTGGAATGAAAATCCCAAAGTCGCAAGTTGCGATAGGACCTGGATTAAAGTTTCGGTATTTCGGCACTTTGGATGTCGGGAAATGGAGAAGGCAACGTTTTAGGAGTGAAATTCCCAAAAACCCGAAAGAGTGACTGGTGGTAGGAGTCTACGTCAAAGGTAGAAAACCGCAAGGATGATAGGTGGCATGTCTTCGTCAATTGGTGGAGTCAAATTTTGTTGACCATTTTGAGGTTCGGAAGTTGAAGGACGGAGAGCCTTGAATTTGGATTCATGAAATCGTGAAGTATGAAATCTCGATGAAGCGAGAAGCCCATTGAAAAGTCAACCTTTGTCGAGTGCATCGGAGTTTGGCAATTCGGGTTTCGGCAGTTGTAGAGATAAGAAACCTCGACAAAAAGAATCGCAAAATCATGAAACCCGAAGTCCTAAACTTGTGAAGGGCATGATCCTATTTCAGTTAAGGAGGTTTGGGTTGATGCTTCGTGTTTGATCATGCGGGCACACCCATAAGGACCTATGGATACACTGTTGAGTGTGAAGGGTATTTCTCGAGGGGAAACCAAAGAGTCAATTAGACTCAAAGGGAATATTAGAATGATCCTACATGGACCTTGGACCACAGGGTTTGGGGGTTTGCGTCAAGGTGAAGAAAAGAAGGGAGAAATGAAAGGAAGGATAAATTCTTTTGATGGTGCTTTCTAAGGTATGTTATTTACAGGTCATCTCACCATTTTTGGTATAAATTATTTTATTTAATGATTCAGATCATGAAATTGCTATTACATTGAGAAAACATACCCAAGTATCTATGGTAAAATATTCAACTTGTGGGTCATTGTATTTTGGGAGTTACACTCCATGGAAAATAGGGTTTGTGGCTAGTCCTGAAACTAGTCAAAAATAGGTTTTTTGGGTAAAACGTCATAACTTCTTCATAAAAGATCCAAATTCAGTGAGACCAAATGCGTTGGTCATATTATAGTCTATAGTATTATTTTTATCATTTTCATATCAATTCAATGAATATTTCATGCAGGGCACTCTCTACACGGTCGCTCTTTAGAATAAGCCACAATTCAACAAGGTATGCCATTTTTAATGTAAATCCTTTTCTGAGAGATTCCAAGTAGTGAAACTTGGAGGAATTACATAAACAAACTGAAGAACATTGTAGATCAGTTTCAGATATTTATACAATATAGGTTCAAAGTTATGATTAGTTCAAGTTAGGGTTGTTGACTAATCCAAAACTAGGCATGTGAGACTAAAGAAAAGTTTGATGAAAATGCTAGTCTCTTGTTTTTAAATTTAAGGAAGG
>JZKD02S0600059.1:144091-155426 GCA_000966675.3 Picea glauca | reverse complement strand
AATGATCTTTAACTATTGAGGTAGATGATATCTAATTCATCATCATTTTTTACAATGTCGACAGACAATGATCCTATCAGGTGGTTCAGGTGGATCAAACCTATCCATCATTGATTTCATTGCATATTACTATTGTTTAAGGGCAGTGTTGATGAAGTAGAATTGGAATTAAACATTAAGGGGTACTCCTCAGTACATGATCCCAATTAGACTATCCACCATTTGGTTTAGGAGACCCATCAGGATCCTGGCATGGCTTCTAATACTGGGTATGAGGGTGATTTGTGAGTGCAATGATAATGAAAATGAAATCTAACTGAATGCATAAATAAATCTATTCTAACCTATCTTAGCTAGGGGCATCTACGGTAACTGAATGAGAAAATTTAAATGAATCTAATCCTTTCAAATAACTTCCTCCAGATAGTTGTTAAGAAGAGACAAGGCTAGGTAAAACATGTATGTAGGCACATAACCAGATTAGTCTAAATCATGTAATTACATACATAACCAACTTGTCATCTCAAGGAAAAACATAAGAATGAAAAAGAAAAGCTATAATAATGTTTCTAGTTGCATAATAATATTCTATAAGAAAAGATACATCTTACAACACATGTAAATGATACACAATTAGCTGAAAAATCATTTACGACAACCACAATCCACAAGATTTCTTCTCTCCAACAAAATTTGGCCCTGAGAACCTCTCAGTATTAATTCAAAAAATTGTTTTTCAATATACAATGAGTCAAGATACTCTACAAAGTGGGATTCTTCCTTTACTTATAGGGGTTTTAGTAACTTTTTAAAGTGTCTTCTTGAATTCAACAAGAAGTGATTACAAAAAACCCTTCAGCTTCCCAATCTGAATTGTTGTTGCTTCATCCTTTTTCAATTTCTCTTCTTTGGATGCCTTAGTTGCAACTTCATATGCTACATTTTGTTCTATTGTTGCTACTTCTACAATTTCCTTTTTAGTTGTTGTTTCTTCTTTCTCAATTGCCACCTTTGCTTCTACTTCCACTGTTGCTGCTACTGCTATTGTTGCTCCTACCACTATTGTTTCTCCTTCTGCTGTCAGTGCATCTTCTTATTCTTTGGAATTGGATTATTCAGACTTTATTTTCTTTCTAGTGGTATCCTCTTTATTTTTCTGAACCTTTTCCTTATTTCTTTTCTTCTTGTCTGGCACTAATTCTTCTTCCTTTGTCAATTCAGAATGTGTAGATGTTATTACGGTTGTTTATTTTGTTGTTGTCTCTTCCTCGTCTCTTTTTCACACCTCTTCATGGGATTTATCTTCATCAACAATCCTTCCTGTATATTTATCCTACCTCTTGGAGATAATTTCATCCTATTTCCCAGCACCATAATGGACCTCTTCCTCTTCCCATGTGGCCAAAGTGTATTCCCATAGGTATTTGTACTTATTTCAATGTTCCTTGACGACTATCTTTGGATTGTGTCTCTGAAACATTTCTTCCCCAAAGTGGAATGATTTCAGTGTATCTACTTTATATTTGACCTACTTGATTCTTCTGAATGACTATGATCTAGTCTATAACGATAGTTGGGGCCAGGGTCCAGATAGCCTTCTTACCATGATATTGTGTTTCCTCGACTCCATGGATCACAGTTTGATATACAATCTATTGAAGCACTAGTCTCTTGGGCACAAAACTTGGGAGAAAATGGGGAGATTTGGTAGCTCCATACACTCTTATATAAGTTTTGTTCTCCATAAGGTACCAATCTCTAAGCTTCTTTATTATTGCCAATGATTTAACTATCATACACAGAACTAGTGAACTAAAGCTAAGATCATAGAGAGGAGCCAAGAAGTTAACATAGATTATGTAATACTAAGTTTTTTATTTATTTTCTGAGAGAAATTTATCGTATATATGCATCGACGGGTCAATTGGTTTCTAGGTCCAACCCTTCTTGGGATATTGATCACACACACACACACAATATCTAACAGATAAGAAGACATTTGAAATATTGGGAAATTGTTTGGAGTTGTTTCCTTGACAGTGTTGATGGATTTTTCCAAGGTTTTTGATGGGATATCAACCCAATTCTTCATGATCCTTCATAAAAACAATAATTTATCAGTGACATTAAATATAAAGTGAATTTTAATGCATCTTCCTCCCCAAATAACATGCATAGAATCACCAAAATGTATTTATATGGCATTCTTGGCGAAGCGGTTCAATATTCACCTGACAACCTGAGCTTGAATGTTTTATATGGATTCTACCAAATTTTGAATAGATCCTTTTCTTTGTGTGGGAACTTCTTATTGAGTTCATCATCTAGTGACCAGGTTCCCTTTTTCCGAATGGAAATACTTGGCTATGTCAACTTCTTGGAATGACGCTATGGGTTGACCCTTAACATTGAGTATATACCGGTTTTCAAGGTCAAAATTCTTGAGGATCCAAAAGATGGTATCTACATAAGGGAAATCTACTGCACAAACCACTGTTGTATTCAATCTTGACCTCTAGATGTTTTTAAAGATTTTGAGCTCATCTTGATCTTTAACTCCCACAACAAATTTCTGCTTCTTGAACATCTATAAAATATCACCCCATTTGAGTGAAGTTGCCCCTTTCTCTAAGAGTCATGTAGTATCATCAAAGACATACTCTAGGGTGTTGAGTTTTTTGTCCTATTGACTTCCACTTTCAGAAGCGTTTGCCATGGGTATTTTTCTTGCAGGTTTCTTGCAAGGATAAATTTCTAAATCCGCAACAACACATTAGTCATTAGTGTATTAGTAACAAAATATAACATGAAAACAATGCATAAATTTTAATTTTGATAATCATGTAAATAATTAGGTCCTTTTGAGTAGTATTGAGAGATTATAGATACATATGTCTATGTAATCTTGTGTTGGTACCTGAGGAATTAGTCTAGTTAATGTTAGGGGGGAAATCATCATCTGAAAATGATAGGATGATTCGAGACATGGTGAGAGTTTAGGTGGAAATATGGCTTAGTTTGGGACAGGGTCCTGGTGAATTGGTGAAGTTGTGGTCAACTTGGTTTATGAATATTGTTAGTGTGTATCAGATTTAATCCTAGAAACACAATTGGTGAGTATTGGAGAATATCTTACGAAGGGCGCATTTTTTGAAAGTAACAAACTAGTAGCATTTACATGAAGACTTTTGCTATGCAATAGCAACATTCACAACAATTCTTCTGATGTGTATAACATTTGTACTCGAGCATTTTTTATTAGGTGTGTCGAAACAAAGGATAGGTTACCAGAGAAATTCATAACAACTTTTCCAAGATGTATTAGAGGAAATATTAGAAACTTCATCGGTATGGAATATTTTGTTCATATATGTTTGAAAGAACTATGTCGAAATAGAGAAGTAGGCACCAAAGGCTTCATCTGTATGTACGCGCCCTGACTCGCTACAACCTGCATATACCTCAAAAACTAGGGTTTCTAAACTTCTGAGACTTTTGTCATCATGATCTCTGACTTACCGAAACTTTGATGCATCCATGAGATCCTCCAGACAATCTCACTTTCAGAATAGATCTTCAATACATGCTCAAGAGATACACATGAAATGCATTTCACAAGAGACCCTTGCCTCTTATTTATACTCTCCAAGTAGCTTCCTTAGAAGCATCTTCTAGGTCACTTAACCCATTTCTAGGTCACTTAACCTATTTTCCTCATTTTTAGGGTTAACCACTTTCCATAAATAGAAAGTTCTTCATTTCTTCATCTTTTAAATATTCCTCCTTGACTTTGTCACCACACTTTATTATTTAAATAATCCTCCTTGACTTTGTCACTTTTCTTTACCATTTAAATAATAATTTCTTCTTTTCAAGCACTTTGACTTCTTTGACCTTTTGGGGCTTCAATCCAACATATGAGGGTCCTTCATATTCGTAGGGCCATAACTCTCAAACTATGAGGAGTTATGTGACATTCCACAAACCACCAGAAATAGCATGACAAGCACTATCTATCTAGGATAGTTTCACCAACAAATTCATTGATCTTCATCTTAGTATTCCACATATAAGCATGGGTTCTCCAACCATACTTCTAGGATAACTCAATTGTAAAGCGTCTTCTAGTGAGGGATTTCACCATAAGGGGACCACTTTGGAGTTCTTCCATTTGTACACCTTATAAACCATGATAAGACAATAATGATTCATCTTTACATCCATCCAACAATGTATCATATACCAATGAAACACATCGATCCATCTTCATCTATGCATCATATCAATGAGATCATATGACTATGATTCCACTTGACATCTATCCATTCTCATCAAGGACAATACATATTACATTTGACAACAATCATCAATCAATCAATCCTTTGGCATCAATAAATCCCTTGACATCAATCAATCAATCATCCTTTGGCATCAATCAATCCATTGACATCAATCCTTTGACTTCAATTAATTAAACCTTTGGCATCAATGACAACATGATCCAACAAATTCATCATCATTTTTCACAACGTCGACAAACAATGATCATATCAGGTGGTTTAGGTAGATCAAACCTATTCATCATTGATTGCATGTTAATGGGATAGAATTGGCCTTCAACATTAAGGTGTAGTCCTCGGTACATGATCCCAATTAGACTATGCACCATTTGGTTTAGGGAGACCCATCAGGATCTTGGCCTAGCTACCAATACTAGGTATGAGGGTGGTTTGAGAAAGAAATGAGAAGGAAAATGAAATCTAACTGAATGCATAAATAAATATTATCTAACCTATCTTAGCTAGGAGAATCTATGGTAACCAAATGAGAAACTCTAAATGAATCTAATCCTTGCAAACAAATTCCTCCAGATAGTTGTTTACTATATGTTAGATGATTCTTTTGAATGACTATGAGATGGTGTGTAACGATAGATGGGGCCAGATAGCCTTCTTATCATGATATAGTGTTTCCCCGACTCCATGGATCACATTTTGATATACAACCTTTTGAAGCACTAGTCTATTGGGCACAAATATTGGGAGAAAATGGGGAGATTTGGTAGCTCCATACACTCTTATATAATCTTTTTTCTCCATAAGGTACTAGTCTCCAATCTTCCATATTATTTCCAATGATTTATCAGTCATACACGGAGCTAGTGAACGAAATATAAGATCGTAGAGAGGATCTAAGAAGTGATCATAGATTATGTGATACTAAGTTTTTTATTTCTCTTTTGAGAGAAATTTATCATAAATATGCATCGACAGGCCAGTTTGTTTCCAGGTCCAACCCTTCTTGGGATATTGATCTCACACACACATAATATCTAACAGATAAGAAGACATGTGAAATATTGGGAATTTGTTGGGAGTTGTCTCCTTGACAATGTTGATAGATTTTAATAGGGTTTTCTATGGGATATCAACCTAATTTAAGGATGATCCTTCATCAAAACTGTCAGTGGAATTAAAGATAAAGTGAATTTTAATGCATATTCCTCCCCACATAACATGCATAGAATCACCAAAATGTATTTATATGTTGTTCTTAGCGAAGTGGTTCAATATTCACCTGAAAGTCTGATCTTGAATGTTTTATATGGATTCTACCAAATTTTGAATATATCATTTTATTTGTGTGCGAACTTCTTAATGAGTTCATCATCTAGTGACCAGGTTCCCTTTTACAAATGGAAATACTTGGCTATGTCAACTTCTTGGAATGACACTATGGGTTGACCCTTAACATTGAGTATATACTGGTTTTCAATGTCAACATTCTTGAGGATCCATGAGATGGTATCTACATAAGGGAAATCTATTGCACAAGCCATTATTGTATTCAATCTTGACCTTTAGATGTTTTTGAAGATTTTGAGCTCATCTTGATCTTTAACTTCCACAACAAATTTCTTCTTCTTGAACATCTATAAAATATCATCCCATTTGAGTGAAGCTACTCCTTTTTCTAACAGTCCTGTAGTATCATCAAAGACATCCCCTAGGGTGTTGAGTTCTTTGTCCTATAGAGTTCCACTTTCATAAGCTTCTGTCACAGGTATTTTTCTTGCAGGTTTCTTGTAAGGAGAAATTTTTGAATCTACAGAAAAACGTTAATCATTAGTGTATTAGTAACAAAATATAACATGAAAACAATGCATAATTTTTTAATTTCGGTAATCATGTAAATTATTATGTCCTTTTGAGTAGTATTAAGAGATTATAGATACATATTTCTATGCAGTTTTGTATTGGTACCTGAGGAATTACTCAAGTTAATGTTATGGGGGAAGTCATCATCTGAAAAGGATAGGATGATTCAAGACATGGTGAGAGTTTGGGTGGAATTATGGCTTAGTTTGGGAGAGGGTCCTGGTGAATTGGTGAAGTTGTGGTCAACTTGGTCGATGAAGATTGTCAGTGTGTATTAGAGTTAATCCTAGAAACACAACTGGTGAGTACTGAAGAAGATCTTCTGAAGGGTGTCTATTTTGAAAGTAACAAACCAATAGAATTGGCATGAAGTCTTCTACTATGCAATAGAAACATTCACGACAATTATTCTGATGTGTATAACATTTGCACTGGAGCATTTTGTATTAGGTCTACCGAAATAGAGGATAGGTTACTAGATAAATTTATAACAACTTTTGCAAGATGTATTAGAGGAAATATTAGAAACTTCATCGGTATGGAATATTTGGTTCATATAAGTTTGAAAGAACTATGTCGAAATAGGGAAGTAGGCACCAAAGGCTTCATCGTAAATTTTTTCGACTTGCATAGGAGATGTTCAAAGAAAATTTGTTGACAAGAAAAAATGCATCGAAAATTCAACTAAGTGTTGGATTGGGGATTATCTAAGCCTTTCTAACCTCAATGCACTTCTCTAATTTGAAAGAGCCATTATATTGATGATGGTGATGTGAAGCTTTCCCCAGAAGTAAGGTGTCATGCTGGCTATGATCTCCTATATTTTAAGGTGTCATGCTAGCTATGATCTCCTATATTTTGGCTCGAAAGAGGAAAGGACTAGGGTTTGGATAAATTTTCATTTAGTACGGGGATCATGAGATGGTTAGGGATCGATTTAGGGTGGCCAGGGTCTTTTTGAACTGATCCAAGAGTCAGGTTATAGATTTATGGAAATGGAGGATTGTTCCCTAGGGTTTAGATCGATGGAATGTATATATTTGAAGGAGGTGGAGAGCCTCTTATCCCCATCCCGGGTACTCGAACAAAGGAGGGTTGACGGATCCAAGGCAAGAAAAACACATACTAATATTAGGGAAGACAAATGTAAGGTGATATCGCCTCCCACGGAGCAAGGTAAACGTGACACTAAACTAACTAGAAAAAGTAAAAGTTGCATAGTAGTTTAGGGTTAGGGTTTAATTGGAGTTGACGACATGTTAACGATGAAGGGGGAAGTGGAGATGCGCTTCTCAGAAGGTTTCTATTTGAGTGCGTGATGGTCCATTTCTCTCTTCTCTAGACAAAATCTATGAAAGTGGAATGAATAAATAAAAGACGAAATCATTTCTTTGTAACTTTTCAGGTGCGAGTTTCAAGAGATCGGAGGCAGTTAATGGAAGTGCGCCAATGAAAATATTGGTTCCATTGGAGGGATTGTTTGGAACTCCTCCAATCGCATCATGGAGTTTGTTGGAAATCCTCCATTTTCACCAAAGTGGATAATGAAAGGTGCGTCGAAAACAAATGTGGTGTGTCGAAGCGGTTTGTGGCCATATGGTAATGGAGCAGAGTTGGAAGGCCTCCTGCATGTATACGGCCATACATCTCTAGTAAAGGTACTTGAAGATTTTGGAGAGGTCTGAATCGCCCTCAGATCTAATAGTAGATGGGGAAACTAAAGATGAAGTGCTCCTTAGTATCAACCTTCCAAAGATCGAACAGTTGGTACATCCTATCTAGGGGGTCAATCTGGTGATCTACATCTACCTGAAATCTATGTGAACCCTCTAAACTGACCAAGGGGAATACGAAGAATGTAAATCCAATGGTAGAGTGTGTAATAGGGACAGACAATGAGCGCGTCTCTCAAATCCATGAAGTTTCCAATGTAGAAAGCCATATTTAGATGTAACCCCCCCTTAGAGTTTATCCAAGTGACCTATACAAACTACCTATAAATATCATCTCACATGATCTTGATCAACTCCTGCCTAAGAGGTAAGAGGTGGCTAGGCACATCAAGAGAGTATCTAAATGGAGGAATCTAGTCTATCACAATGCCTACAAACTCCAAAAGATCAAAGACCCCCACATGGAAGCAACAAGTACAAATAGAAGGGTTGGCTAAGGCAATGGACTCCAAAGAGAAATAGGCCAAGTATGGATATTGCTCTCGTCCCTTCATCAAGTCAGCTTATCTTTAAAGGTGATGTAGGAGTGAGACAAGATTGAACACAATCTCAAGATGGAGGGACAAGGCACCAAACTCTGAAGGATGATGGGCTAAGGGACTGCCTTCTTGCATCTAATGATGCACCAAAGGACTGCACTCTCTCTATTGAGTCTCAATCCGACTCTAGCAAACCAAGTCCCCAAACCTTTGAACCATAGAGAACTATAGGCCGAACAAGGGTGTCCATGAGATACATCTTAGACGATATATCTTGAAATTGGTTCCAAAAACACTATCTCAAAAAGGGCTAAGGATCAATAGCCCTTATTGGTCGAACCGACATGTATGACAGGAACCTCCCCAATGGTCTTTTTAGCATGTTGGAAAACTTATAACGAAGTCTTCCAATTAAGAACTTTCATACCGAAGGAAGAAGTCCTCTGGTATGTATTGAAGACGTTGGAAAGCATTATGCCATATATACTTGATAAAATCACACAAACCTCTTTGAAATGTCAAAACATTTCTTCTTAAAAGTATAAGTGTCAAAGAGAAACTAAACCAAACTTGCAAATATAAAGAAATTTCATAAAATGGAAATAAGAAGACTTAAACTAAGATTAGGAAGACAAGTAGTCTCCTAAACAAGTCAAGAATTTCTCAAGTCAGAAAGGAGGGGGTCCCATTTTCTTGGTTAAAAATGAATTTACATAAAAGCATACAAGAAAAAGGGAAGGTGTTGATTCCTAGCACAAAAAATGGTGACATAATGGGTCAAGCCATGAATCTTTGCAAAAATATATCTAAACATAAGACTTCGAAGAATGGAAATACTTGCAGTGCATGACCCAAGGGAGAATGAGTAGGTCTCGTAGTTTTCAAAAGTGCATAATTTCATGAGACAAGATTATATGCTAAAAGGGTGAGGTCAAGGCCATAACCAAAGAGGATTGATTACCATAGTAAACTCCTTTGAACCAAATTGCTTCGGGAAGGAAGGATAAGTACAACAAGGAAATGATGCATCAAGATTGATGAAGGTACCAGTTGATTAGACATTTATCTAGTGTTTCTCTGCTACCAACAAGAGTCTACAGCCTCGACAAATTCACCTCGGTGTCACAAACATTGATCCATTGCTAATGAGCATCCATAGCCCCGCCATATATACTTGCATGTCCCGCATGAGTTGGAATTCCTTTTCCAAACCCTTTACCTTTAGAATATGATTCTCTTAAATTTATAGAAAGGTGGACAGGGGGAGTCCCATTTTCCCTTTAAAGGCATGTGGGATGACACCTGTAAAAGTGAGATTTTCCAACTTGATTATAAATGAGCTAACTCCTTGAGAAACATACCTTGAGTACTATAGATTCCTTTCTAAAGTAGTTTCCATTTAGTTTCAAACAAACATAAAACCTTCTCTCAAGCATGACCATTATCTTACTCTCACTACATGTAAGAGCACAATGCTTGTCTTCTAATGAAATATGTTCGTCTACTGGGTTTGACTTGAAGTAATGCACAACATTGTTACATAGATATATATAAATTCATTTCTAGAAGCCAAAATGTAGATTTCCAAGATTTTGGTACCAATTTTTCACACCTTGAAACTTATTCAGTTTCGAGACACCAAATTTTCAAAGAAGTCTAAGGAAGGAAATTTGAAAGAGAGAAAAAGGAAAATTAACTATAATAAAAAACAAACAAAAGTTCAAAGCATAAAACATAGGAACACATGCGAAAAAGGTAAAGTAGAAATGAAGCAAGAAATCAAAGATGAAAAAGAAAACTATTTATTTATGTACAAGGGAAAGTTTCCTCCAAGGATAGTTGATGTAATATTTAAGTATTTGGCCATTGACTAGGAGGAGTTCTGCATCCCCTTCAAGATTTTGTAATCGATAAGTTCCTAGGCCCATCGTTTCTTCGATTATGAAAGGGCCCAACCACAATTTTTGAAACTTTAAGTGTTTTCCATTGTCTTCATGTGAATTGTCCCACTTGAGGACCAGGTCACTAACCTAAAATTATTTTTTTCCAGGAGAATTTTTATCAAACCAATGTCTAATAGTTTGTTCACGAGCTTCAAATTTGGTTTTATCTTTGGAATAGCTCTCTTCTATATTTAAAAGGGTGTTACTGTGTTTTTGGATTACAGGGCATTCAATCCAGTGTGACTAATGTGTAAGTTGAAGGGAAGGGAGATATATGTTTGAAGGAAAGATAGCTTCTTTCCCATAAACAAGAAAACAAGAAGAGGTCCCTATGGATTCTTTGGGAGTAACATGGTCAGCCAAGAGGGTGTTAGGTAGTGCATTGTTCCAATTCATCTATTTGTTGACTATGGTTCATTTAAGTATGTTGATCATACTTTTTTTGGCAGATTCATCCAAGACATTTCCTTGAGGGTAATAGTTGGCTACATATTTTAAAATGATCCACTTTTCTAGAGAAAATTCAATCAATTCAACAATAAAAAATGTGTAGCATTATCAAATACAAGAGTTTTAGGTACTCCAAACCTAGCCATAATGTGTTATTCTAGAAAATTGATTACCACTTCATCATTTACCTTGGTTAATGGTACCACTTATGTCCAGCGAGTAAAATAATTAGTAGTAGTTATAATATACATGTGCTACTTAGATGAATGAGGGTTGATCTAACCAATTATGTCCAATTCCGATCTCTCAAAAGGTTCTTCAACAACAATAAGATGAAGTGGAATAGTCACCTTTCTCTCTCTCCCCGTTGACTTCTGGAAGATGTTGCAACTCCTAGAGTAGGCATGAGCATCCTTAAATATTGTTGGAAAATAGTATCAATCTCTTAATCATTATTCTTGCATTAATTTTCGTTTCCTCATATATCATAAGTTGATTGAATTCTATACTCAACCATGTGTCCCATGAACCCTCCTAGGAGTTTAGATTGGTTCATATCAAAGAGAAGATTT
>JZKD02S0600059.1:126279-140139 GCA_000966675.3 Picea glauca | reverse complement strand
CACCAAATCATCATTGTCTTTCTAACATAACGACTGAATTAGAAGGGCTTCTTTTGAATCCAAATCTTGAGCCTATTTCAAACATTTAAAACTTATATCATCTTACACACGACACCCTCCATACCTTCTACTTAAAACCCCTAGGGCTGATACATAAGGAAGTAAAAGAAAAAAAAAATTACAATAAGGAAGTAGCTAAGTCTAAATGGGATTTAGAGAGGGGAAGAGTTCAATTTTTTTTTTTTAAAATCATAAGAACATAAAGTTCGGAGAAGATGGAAAAGAGGAAGTGAAATCTGAGGGAAGGATGTAATAAAGGTAAATGTTTGAGAGGGGAATTTATAGGGAAAACAATAATCAAGTAAAGGTATGCTTGACATATATAATAACAGTGACACACAAACATAAACCTTGATATCCATATATAGCCATATAGATACCTCAGGATATTCTATCCTGAGGTCATATCATTCGAATTTATGAGTACATTTGAATCCATAGCCCTTACAGACACCCATATTCTTGTAGTGTGTTTTTCCTGAGCATCTGTGCCACTCCCACAAACTACCAAGCCCACCTATCATCGAGTATTTTTTGGGCTCCACCCAGAGAGTTGGTTGTGCATATCTCTCATTGGATACAGATCATTAATTCTATATTGTCTTGACATATCTATTGCACGAATACATGTCTCTATGGAAGTAGTAGGGAACCCTCCCTTGGTATATTGCATGAATACATAGACATAAACAAAGAGAACTTGATCCATTGTGACACCTTTGGGGAGATCCTGTTTTGTTCCTTAGCGCTCTGCTAGCTAGGCTACCTTGCCATATCCAGCCTGCTAGTTTGTGCGTTAACATTTTGGAGTTAACCTCCCCCCCTCCCGTTGATTCATCAAATCATCAACATTAAAGAAGAGGCTATGTAGAGTTTTCATTTTGTCAGAAAATTTTAAAATCTTATGTTATTGAATGATTTTTAATTGTTAAGGCACACGATTTTCTGCTTCGCATCTAAGAAAATCATTTTGTTTCCCTCTCTTTGATAGGACACACAAATATCACTTTGTTGTTGATTTAAAATGGAAAACACTTTATTAATTAATGAGGAAGATGAAAAGTCAACAAAGGAAAAAGAGAGAAATAGTGAGAAATATCCTTACATTTCCCTTATACTTTCAATGTTTATCTTTAGCTATACTATAATATGAAGATTGTTGGCCTAGCATTTCCTTCTCCCTCGATGGAGTGTAGGTACAACCAAATATGTATCTATCAAAACTATCATCCAGCTCGAGCAATGAAATTTCGAGAGGGACAAGGGAAAACATATCCAACACATGTAACAAGGCGAAATCAACTAGAGGTGAAAAGGTCAGAAGAAAGTTTGGTAGGAACACGAAATTCTTTCTTGCTGAAGGAGGATCATTCTCTTATGATGATGAGAGAATAGGTGACATCGAGGTTCCCTTGAGGTAAAAAAACCTATTGAAACAGTGGGTACCTAAGGAACTGCCAAAGTTGGACACCGACTTCTGTGTTAATGAGAGGATGTATTGCATTTCTCCGTCATCCATCCATGGCCTTGGTTTAATCTCCATGGATGGCATAAAGGTAAAATATGGCGGATTGGTTGAATTTTTTGAGTATGTTGGACCATGTTACACTTATGGAGTATGGTTGAGGCTGGTCCAATATATGCCTAGTATGCAAAGATACGCACTGGCCACAAATTATATACAACTGAAAGACAATAATAAAAATAAAGGAGCGACTATGTATATTGATGGAAGGCCAAAGGCATTGGGGAATATTGCAGGTCTTATAAATAGTACAAGGCCTGGGACAACAAGAAAGGAACCCAATTTCATTTTTGAGGAGCATGAAGGTAATAGGATATTTGTATGTGCGGTGAAAACAATAACGACAGGTGAAGAGTTGATGGCCAATTATAATCTGAATCGAGTTGACCTAGGTACGTCTTCTTTTGATACGGTACAAAATCCATTATACCCAAACTTAAAAAGGGATTACTTAATTTGTGAATGTTTCATTTGTGACAAAATTTTATTTTATTTCCGAATGTTCCATTTGCTAATTTTTTCTTGATGTTTGATTTCCAAATATTTGCTAATTTGTATGTGTGAATGTTTCATTTGATAATATTTGCCAATATTCCATTATTTCATATATTGTTTTTTCAATATTTCATACACGTACTAACATTCTTCTTGAAATTCTGCCAGAGTGGTGATTAGGGCAAAGGCTCTAAGCATGGAAAAGGCGTTGATCAAGGTAAAAGCCCCGTTCCTAGCACCACATAGACAGAAAATGATGAATATATAAGCAATGAAGAGATATTTGATTCTAGAGACCCCTTGCAGACAATATAATTGTCCCTAAGAAAGGCTAATAGGGAATTCCTAGATTTGGTCATTGTTGGGCTAGAAACACATGAGGATTTCCTAAGGATAGTTGAATTATGCGTTAAGATAGAAAATTATGGGGTAAGTCATGTCATCTAACAATATCAATTTTTGGTTTTAAATTTTGTAATTTGATATATGCAATTAACACATATTTCACATTGTAGAATTTTGTGATATAGATGAGAGGGGAAGGGGAAGGCCCTGGTAGCAACAACAGGACTACAACAGTGAACCCGCATGTCCACGTAGCCACAAGGCTATTTTCCACCCGAAGTGTGCCGCATGAGACCGATTCTATACCTTTTAGGGGTGATGCCACGCCCCCACAACACACGCCAGATTGTGCAGGTGGTGTACATGATCATGGAACTGATCAATATTCCATTGATTGTTGGCCTAGTGCTACACATATCCAAAGCACAGGAACAACCACAGTATTATTTTTGGTCGACCAGGATATGGTTCCTCTAAAAATAGTATATCTACCAGGTATTTAATATATGTCTTTATCGAGTTTCCTGTTATATAATTGTTTAAACAATCACATATCAGTGAGATTTAAATTACTAATGATGACCATGTTTTACATGAAACAATGTGTTCTACAATAGTTTGCATGACTATGCATTATAACTTTTTGGGCCGACCATTCAACTATGATGGAATCGAAAAAATTCCAAACTGAAAAGCCTTCTTATCTCCAGACTAGTTGGTGAGTTTGGTGACTCGTTCAATAAGTCGGAAGTCCTAAAAAGGACCCGCAAACATTTGAAACATGTTAGAGAGGCGTATAGGAATAGATTAGTACAGGACCCCAAGTGTAAACACCCTTTGGTTGTCCTCGAGAGGGAGTGGAAATAAATTATACTCGATGCAAGAGAATTAGCGATGAAAGCACAAGGGAATAAACCACCTAGCCTTGGAAGGTAAGAGGTGTTTTCAGTTTACTATGATGGTCTTTTGTTTACTTTATGAAGAAAACAATCAATATCAAACACATTTCAAAATATTGCGTAGACTTCAAGACACTTCCAAGGAAACAAAGGAAAGACAAGACAAACACGACCAACATAAATTGGGCCAAGGTGGTTATGGGAGATTGAAGGCACGGGTTGTAAGTGCCTAAACATTTTACTTCTTTTTTTTATCATTGTGACAAAATATGTAATTCATTGCATCTAGTGACTAATGATTTTGATATTTCTCAATGCAGGGGGATTTGTTCAATGAAAAATCCACAGAAGAAGATCTAAAGATCGGGTTCACGTAGGGTTTTGATGGTGTGGTGGCATGACGAAGAATCTTGGGGCAATATCCATGTGTCTCCCTAGAGGACATGGTAAATAAAATGAAATTAAAACTTGTCTACTAGTTTTTACTCATTGATTACTTGTAATGTAAAATATATTTTTTATTCATTTAAAATGTAAAATAATGTATGTCTTTTCCACATTCGCAGGAGAGTAAAAATGTTACCAATGCTCCTGATCTACCCGATGAACCACATCCCAATCCCCATATTGATTCAAGTGTTTTTTCCAAAGGACCATTACATAGTGGTATGCGCGCATTTTTAATGTTTTTCCATTTTTCAATGAGTATTAATATTTAGGGTATATTCTATACTAAATACTTATATTGTTTCATATGGTAGAGTGTGTAGATGTGTATTGAGAGTGGAGATCAACAACCATAGAAACAACAATGCGGCCACCAACTACTGTTTCTACTACACTGACTAATACATGTATAAAACATTGTAATTAAATATGTATTAATTAAATTTCCCTAGGAACAGTGAATAACAATATCACTTGAATTTTTGTTGTTGTTGCAGCAGTGGATGACCATGCGCATCCTCAACCTCCATGCCAAAATACTAGAAGTTCATCATGGCGTGAGGTGTTGATTATTGATGATGCAACACATCAATAAGGCCCAATAACTATGGGGGATCAGATAAATTATGATGATGACTTAATTTGTGCTTTCATGGAGACCAAGAAGAAGAAGAAGAAGAAGAAGAAAAACAAATGATTAGACATTTTATTATTAATATAAATCCAATATATTTCTAGTCCAATGTAATGTATTTTGTTTTCTACATGTCATGAATGTTATTTTCTTTCATGTTTTTTGTTTTAGCACATGGCGATGAATGTTTTTTGCTTACATTTAATGTTACTGTCATTTCTAATTATAGTTGTAAAATCTAGATAGATTGGGTATGGGGAAATGAGAGTGATGTGAGAGGGGGGGAGGGACCAAAAGATCTTTCACCTTCACGTGGTTGGTCCTGTTCAATAGAGAATAATTTATTCTCAAAACGAAGAGAAGCTCATTCATGTATTCGTCTTTATTCATTAATTTGTAGAGGTTGTTACATCTTTAATTACTATTCTGAAATATAATTAAGTCATGTGATGAATCGCAGGATGGAGAGGAGAAACATTGGAGGCACCCCATCACTCAAAGGTATGGATCTTTTTAAGGACTGGTTTAAGGTGATTTTTGGTTGATTTATGACTATCATATATTTTTTAATGAATGTAGAGATCAATGATTTTTTTTAGGAAATTTGAATTTAAGAAGACAAAGTTATGCTGACTCCACGAGTGTTAAGGATGCATGGAAGTGGGAACAATCCCCAAGGTATGTCTCTCTAGCCAACATTGTTGATAGCCTAAATCAATGTAGTACACACAGAATGCAGTGACCCTGAGGTCCATCATCCTCTTCATATGCTTCTTGCTCCTCCTAGGAGGTTCGAACCTCCTAACCTAACCTAGGCTACCCCTACATACCACGGCCTATCCTAAACCTAACCTACATCCTAATCCTAGCAATCCTAGACTCTTAGTGGCCTAATGCAAGACATCTAGACCTAATCTCTATAGCTCCCTAAAGCTACTAAAGCTACTAACTTGGCACTCAATTTAGGACTGACATAACTATTACAAAGACAGCCCCACCATTTTAATGCTAGATATAGATTCACTCTCACACAGTCCCCCATTCTTGGAAGTTTTGTGGTGATTAATATATCATTTGATTTATTGAAATGTCTAGAACAACATACCATTGTAACTATGTTTGCTTGTCTCCAAAGTTACTTTGTATTTTTCATCTAGGGCATTAACTGACTAAATCCAATAACTTGGATCATGTTCCTTCTAACTAGACTTAGATACTAAGTTCCATATAAGTATACCTTTCAATTTTTGTTGTCACCATGTTTGTGTGGGTTTGTTCTTTTGGTCACTTGTTTATTAAATATTTCCTTGAGCTAATGATATAGTTGAACCTGTGACAAACACACAATTGTAATTATGTTCCCTATAGTTAAGTGCAATTTATAACCATTTATCATAAATAAGGAAATGATCTTTTTCTTAAATTTGGATTTGAGTCCTAGTTGATCCCATAATTTAGATTTATCTGCTTTGTGGTGATTAACTGTAGCAATGGGAAGAGCTTCTTATCATTCAATTGAGTTTGATAATGAGGTGTGTATTGTCTTTGTCCAGACTGTGAATAGGATATTTAAAACAATCTAGTATCAAGGTTCCTATTCCATTCCACTTTCCCTGTAAGTGGAAGGAATGCCCTTTTTAATACTAGAAACCCTTGTCCATCTAATGAATGTGTTATTTTTTTAACCAATTCTGTCCAAGATGATATTGTTTGCTTATTATTTCACTGTCTATGTCTACCTTTGGTGTCATCGCCTATGTTATCCACTTTTGTTGTAATTTCAGGGTAAGTATAAATACAATTATATTTTGAGGATGATTCATCTTTGCATCCATGAATTGGATATCTACAATTGCAATMTTTGAGTGTGAAAAGTATTCCACTTTGTTTTTCTGAGTGGTGGGTGTGTCATGTTCAACACTGGTGGTCCCTTCTCCATTATGTTAAAACATAAGACCTAGTTTCCTTTTGTTTGTGTATATAAGATATCCACCCTTTGTGTCAAAACTTCATTTATGTCCTCTACTACCGACACTCTTGCAGTTCTCTCTCTACCTTCTTTTCGAATCCATACTAGACTCTGGACTTTGGAAACTATCTTTATTTTAGTATTACGTGTGATTTGACCATATTTTAATTATGTTGATTTATGAAGTTGATTTCACTGGTGTGTCCATATTTGGTTTTCAGGTTATGGGAACCACAATTCTTGATTTTATTTGGAAAGGTCATGTTGCAAAATTTTATCATATCATAGAAAGTAGATCATTCACAATAATTCACTACTTGATTGTAATTTTCCATATGGAAGTTGGTCCTCCAAGAACTGGGAATGATCACTATATTTTGATATTCATCCTTTATTTGAAAAGGGCCTTTTTGTTTCTCCACTACAAGTTTCATTGGCATTCAAAAGGACATTGGTTCTCATTTATTATGTCTTTATCCTTTCCCAAATTTCATAGTCAAGAGAGATAGGCCATCTATTATTATTCCTATTATACATGTCATCGTCACTAAAAGGATGAAGTTAATGATACTAACCTTCAATAGAAGGACTATGAAGGCCTACTGACAAAACAATTTTACCCTACAAATCATTTATAGAAAAACATGAAAATTTCCATGGACTTGCACTCTAGTTTCAACACTTCTAGTAGTTGGTGGATGGGTAGTATTTGACCTCTAAGCCTATTGACAATGTGGATGCTCCATTTTTTGTTCCTCATTGAGTGACATATTTGTTATTGGGAATGAAACCATTGAAGACTTCTAAATGTACTTGTGCCTATAGAATTCCAACCCGGGTGACTGCTCATGCTCCATGTTCTTTACATGTCTTTGTAGCTTCTAAATTTCAAATTCTTGTTCCCTGTATTTTTCTCTTAGGCATTGATTTTCTACATCTAACATGAATTCATTCAATTTAATAGTGCCCAACTACTCCGTAAGGGAGGTATGCTATTGTGAAAGCTCCTCCACCCAATGCTACAGATTCACCTTCCACAATTTGAGGCTCGATATTAAATCCCCTAGCATGGATTGAGACTCATCACAATGGTGCTTACATCTAGAAATGACAAGGTAAATTGGATCACCAGTATTGACCATTAGGGGGTTTACTCCAGTGCTAGCTCCCAAGTACATAATGAAAGTATGCTTCTGTAGCTTGCTAGTCTGGGCTTATTCCTGTGTGAATGGCATATTTTGTTTTTTTTAAAACCCCAACATTTGTCTCTCTAGTGATGAATAGGTTCGTCACTTGTATATCCATTTGGTCACAAAGTATGTAACTTCTTCACTCTAGCAACTACCTATTTGTCCTTCGTTTGACCTTTTTAGCTTCAGGGTTGGTCGGTCTAGCGACTAATCTTCATCATTCTACTGACTAACCGTAGTTTATTGACTAAGTTTGCTAGGGTTGTCTTGGTCACTCTTGTGACTAATATTAGTCATTATACTGACTAACATTCATCGCTATATCGACTAATTATGGTAGCTAGAGTGATCAAGGTTATGTTTCCCTTAGGATGCTACCAAGGCTTGCGACTAAAGTTGGTTGCTAGATCGACTAATCTTGGTTGATGGACCAACGAATGGTAACTTTTCCCAATTGTGAATAGGATTATTTTCTCAGTCCCTAGACAGATGAAGATCCATCTCTGGTTGCTAGATCGATGAATTGATTTTGACAAAAAAAAAAAACATCTTGGTCGCAACAATGACCCTATTCCGACGAATCTTTGTCGCTACTTCGTCGCAAAAACGTTCAAATTTAGTAGTGAGAGATGTAGCTTTGTTTTGGATCCTACCATATTTTCATTATGCAAATATTCAAACAAGTCAAATTATTGTTCCTACTAGGATTTCGATTCCATCCGCAATAATGATGAACCAAAGTAAATGTGATTGTAGGAAATTGAGTGTCCTTGTCCCTAGACTCTACATCATAGGAATATTTGAATTGGGGAATTATTGGTAGGTATCTATTAGGACATCTAATTTTTTTCCTTCTTGCAAAAAAAATATGGATAATTATAAATAAAATAATAGAATACGAGGTTTAGGGAAGTATAGGAAGAATAGGAAATGTGTTAACATGAAGATTGATGAAAACAATTTAGAATTGGGAAAATAAATTAAGCTAATGATACCATGGCTATGGAATATTCATCCCTGGTTGGTATATTTTCTATCAAGAGAGTGATGCTTGAAACCCTAAAAGGCTGTATTGTTGATAATTTCACCAAAATGCTTGGATATGAGCCCCAAAGTATGACACTAGCCAAATTTTATATGGCTTGGATTATGATATTTGGGGATGATGAAAACCATATTATTCACTCAATATGGAATTCGAGCTTCTAGGCCCTTTTTCCTAAACAAATGGAGGATTGAGTTCAACACAAAGTTTGAGAAGGTTGATTTGATTCTTGTATGGGTGAGGCTCTCGGGTTTATTGTTGATTATATGGTCTATTGAAGTGTTTAAATAGGTTTGGAATTGTATATGGTTCTTTTATTAAGTGGAAAAATCTTACTAGACTTTAGCCTTCATGGGTATGGCTTGTATTCTTGTTGGAATTAATTTATCAAGCGGTTTGGAAGATAACATTACTATTAGGATAGGAAATTACAATTTCCATTAGTAGTTAGATTATGAGGGGATACCTTTCAAATGTGGCTTCTATTATTCTTACACTAATATTACTAATGAATTATCTATCCACATTAATTGAAAGATATGGGTTTGAAATGGATCTAAATAAATGGAGGCTCCCCTTCAACCTACTCTAGCTTCATCCTAGAAAGAGAAAGCCTCACCACAAGTGTTCCATCTTCAAATCTGGTTGCATATTTTATGGAGGGTATAGGAGACTCCCAGGAATTCATCAAAGGAATTAAAATCTCACTTAATTCTCTCTCATCCCCTTCCCCCACTCCTTCTCCTTTTGGTGATTAAACCCTTTTTTCTTCATAGGAGAATTTACCACCCCCCCCTGTCCCTCCCCCAAACCAAGGGGAGGTCTTAGATAAGGATTCCTTACCTAGTACTTTTTCATCCTCAATCCCCCATCTTGATATTGTTATTATGCTTCATAATTTAAACCAAGGATATGATGTTTCTTCTCCCATCAAATCATGGGATCTTCCCATTGGCCCTTCTGCAACTAAAATTTCTTATTCTAATTCTCATCCCTTCAAATTTTATAAATATAATATCCACTCAAAATCCAAAGGATCCCAAAAATTATTGGGTAAAATAGAAGGGGTTCTTGGAATTATTGATGATGGGGATCCAAATTCTCCTCAGAGAGGTAGGAAATATTAACTTTCTATTGCTAAAAAATGAGATAACTCAAAGGAAATAATAGGGAAAAAAAATTGCTTATTAGGGCCCCTTAGATATAATTCCCTAGATGGGGTCCCCTCATGATTTTTCTATTCCTGAACTATAGAGGGTTGGTGAATCCCTCTAAAATATTGGTCATTAAGAGATTATTGGATACCCACAATCCATCAATTATTTTCTTGCGAGAAACTATGTTAGATGTTGGTAGAGCAATAAAAGTCTTATATACCCTTATGAAAGGTTGGAATTCAATTTTATTGATGCTCAAGGATGATCAAGGGGGGATTATTACAAGATGGAAAATGGACTCTGTGTCTCTCTCAAACTCATTGGTCTTCCCTTGGGCCTTGGAACTTCTCTTTTCTCCATATACCTAGCAAAGGAGTTAATTTTCATCAACATCTACATTCCTTATGCAGCCAAAAAAAATCCTTTGGGAATATACCTTACAAAAATATTGATTTCAATTCATGTTAGTGTTAGTAGGAGGTGACTTAAATTTTACTTTGGGAGCTTCTAAAATTTGGGGTCCAGTACCTCATATGGATCCCCTTACAGTATATTTTGTCATTTTAAAACATGAGTCGAAAGGATTACTAGATTTACATCCCACAAAAATCTCTTTCACCTAGAGGAATATGAGAATAGGGGAGGGTCAAGTGGCCAAGCATCTGCATCATTTTTTTATCTTTGAATCCTTCTTGGAGGAAAATATTTAGCTTAAACAATGGGTCTCCTTGGGAAGTGACTTCGACCATATACCTATCGTCTTGGAACTAGCTCCTACCTAGTAAAATGCCCCCAAAACCTTCAATATAAACCCATATTGGCTAGAAGAGGATTCCCTTATACACATTATAAGAGATTGTTGGTGAAATTTTGATCCTTCCCTCCCAAACTCTCCCCCCATTCAGTTCCATTTTAAATTGAAATAGGAAAAGTAAGCCGCTATTAATTGGTCAAAAGAAAAAATAAAGGTACAAAGATTGTTTAAGGATATTGAGGCCAAGGTGGACCTATACTATCAAAGTGATAGACAAGGTGTTTTCTCAAACTCTTAGAAAATTTAAATCAAGACTCAAGAGGAAAAATGGACGAAAAATTTTCTTGATAAAGAAAAGAAATGGAGAATAAAGAGTTAAACAATTTGGTTGCAATATGAACATGAAAACACCAAAATTTTCCACCACTTTTTGAATAGTCAAAACATTATTAATACGATATTGGGTATCAAAAGGTATGATGGGAACAAAGTCTCTTCCCTCTCTAAAATCATAGAAGAAGGAGTTTTTCACTTCATCTTTCTATTCAAAGATGAAAACAAAACTAAAATTAAAGTTATACTAAGGGTGGTTATATTCTTCCAAAGATTCATAAATAAAGAAAGAAATAGAAAGTTGATGGAAAAAATAGCCAAAGAGGAACTCCTCAGTACCCTTCTGAGCTTCCAAAAGGACAGAAGTCTAGGTCTAGACATTATCCCTATCAAAATTTTTGGAATGTTTTGAATTCATTGGAAGTGATCTTCTAAAGGTGCTGGAATATTCCATCTCAAATGGTCAAATTTTGGATACCCTTAAATCCACATTCATAGTGTTGATTCCTAAGACATAAAACCCTTCAAAGTTTGACCATTTTAGACCTATCTCTTTTTTAAATAGTGTGTAGAAAATAACCTCCAAGTTGATAGCTCGAAGAATCAAAATGATTATTTCAAGCCACACATTTCCTTGGATAAATTTGGATTTCTCAAAGGTAAGCAAATCCACTAAGAAATAGGCATGGTGCAAGAAGGACTACATTCCATCAAAACTAGGAATAAAAAAAAGGGATGATTTTAAGGATGGAAATTTATTTTAAAATGTAGAAACCTTGGCGAATCTTACTAATCATTCATATGCCAACTATAAATGTTTGGCGATATTTTTGTAAAAATATTCAAATTTTTAAGGATTTTATATATTTTTTATAAAATTTTGCCGATTTTTAAGGTAAAATAATTTTATCCTATAGAATTTGGGCGAATAATTTTTAAAATAGTGAATCTCATTTTTGGAAAAACCATAGAAAATTAGTCCATGAGCGAGATTTAGCCCCTAAAATCATCCATGAGATTCAAAAAGTGTTTACCCTAAAGGTTGACCTTGACCTATCAAAATCCTTTGATAAAGTAAGTTATATTTACCTCATACTTCTCCTTATTCATTGAGGATTTTGACATGCCTTTTTGACTTAGGCTCTCAGTTGTATTATCTTTTCTTCTTTTGTTGTTCTTTTAAATGGATTATCCTCCCCTTCTTTTAAAGATAAAATAGGTATTAGATAGGGTTTTCCTCTTTGTCCCCTTCTTTTCATTCTGGTGGCTAAAGGTATTGACAAATTATTAAAGGAAACCTCAGTATCCAGAAGACTAAAAAGAATCAACCTAGATCTTTCATTCAATATCACTCACCTAGTATTTGTGGATGAAATCCTCATTTTTTGTGAAGGAACAAGGGAATCAATGGATTATTGATTTATTAACTTTTGAATCCTTTCTTTCAAGAAATAGGTATGATTATTAATAGAGAAAAATTCTTCATCACCACTTGGGGTCTCTCTAATTTGGAAATAAACTACATCTCCCGTGTCTTCTCCCCTCAATTAGGGGACTTTGAAGTTGGTTGCAAATATTTGGGTTTTATTATGAAAGGAAACCATTACAGAAAGGATGACTAGTTATGGCTCGTAGCAAAGTTGGGAAGGAAAGTTAATGCATGGAGAAACAAATGAATATCAAGATAAGGAAGGATGGTATTAGTTAAGATACTACTTGAATCCATCCTATTCAAGGAAACCTCGGTATCTAGAAGACTAAAAGGAATCAACCTAGGTCCTTCATTCAATATCACTCAACTAGTATTTGTGGATGAAATCCTCATTTTTTGTGAAGGCACAAGGGAATCAATGGATTATTGATTTATTAACTTTTGAATCCTTTCTTTCAAGCAATAGGTATGATTATTAATAGAGAAAAATTATTTGTCACCACTTGGGGTCTCTCTAATTTGGAAAGAAACTACATCTTCCATCTCTTCTCCTTTCAATTAGGGGACTTTGAAGTTGGTTGCAAATATTTGGGTTTTATTATGAAAGGAAACCATTATAGAAAGGATGACTAGTTATGGCTAGTAGCGAAGTTGGGAAGGAAAGTTAATACATGGAGAAACAAATGAATATCAAGATAAGGAAGGATGGTATTAGTTAAGATACTACTTGAATCCATCCTATTCATCTAGATGTCCTTAGCCTATATCCAAAAAGGGATTATAGGAAAAATAAAAAATATCTTCTTTAACTTCTTATGGTCCTGGGAAATCAAGAGGAAAAATATGGTCTTAGATTATTGGAAAAGGATATCCACTACAAAATCCATAAGGGGATGGGGTTTAAAAAACATATAATTCCTTTCTAAAGCCTTGGCAAAAAAAAATCTTTAGAGGATTATTCAAGGAGTAGGTATGTGGGAACAAGAAAATAAGAAAAAAAAAATCCTCAGGAATCAATTATGGATTGGATATGGGATCCTCTTAAGAAAATGAAAAATGGCTCCATCATTTGGAAATAAATCTTGAAATATTTTTCTTAATTCAGAATCGGTTAATATGGAAAATAGGGAATTTGACCTTGATTCCTCTATTTCAAAAGATAAAAAAAATTCCAAATATTTCTCTTACATATATTTTGACTATGTGCGTAAGAACAAGAACCAAGAAGCATACAAGATCTCCAAATCTAGATTGACATTGGACCTTGGCACATGGAAGATTACAAAAAAATCCTCAACTCTTTTCTTAGAATATATGTATGACTAATGTCTACAATGAATAAGATTTATCTTTATTTATAATACTTTAAGTAAAAGATGAATGTAAATGCTAGCTAGTTACAAGAGAATTTTGACACTCTCCTTATGTACATTTTATATTAATTATGAGACTTTCAGAAAACTATTGGAAGACAATTAATCTTATGGTTAAAACATTTTTATGGTGTGCTACTAATATGAAGGAGATGTGTAATTCTTTCACACATGAAGTTTAATGTGTGTGTGTGTGTGTATA
>JZKD02S0600059.1:107573-117787 GCA_000966675.3 Picea glauca | reverse complement strand
GAAGTTTTCTTCTATCTTTTCGGGTCCTAAACTTCTAGGACCGTTTTGAGGCCCTAAACAACATTTTCCGGGCCCGACACAGTTACACTATAGAAAAATTTATAGTGTGATGGCATAATCTGTAGTCATCATATAGAAATTTCCAATGGGATATCGTTTTCCTAAAATGAAGATCGTATGCAAAAGTTATGACCCTGGGAAGTTGATGTACCAACTTACCCCATCTAGGCCCACATGACTTTTAGTGATTCATCTCCTAGGGTTAGGTTTTTGGATGTCTAGGGTTTTTTTATTACTTACTAATGTTAAAAGGGCCTAGAGACCTCATTGAAATGTGCTAAGATGAATGTGTGTATCCACCACATCTCTTCTCGGAGATTAGCTACCACCAATCGAGCAAGATTTCTTCATTCTACATTTTACAGTTTCAATATATTTCTTTATTGAATAGAAGTTAAGTTTCATTGTATCTCTATTATTGTTCTCTATATATCTGTGTTAATGTTATAGATTTGTGTTTCATTTCATTTCGCTCATAAATCTGGATCAGTAAAGATGGGTTAAATTAGATTACATATTAATATTAAAGAACATGGAATCATATACAAACATAAATCTGAGAAACATATTGCAAAAACTCCCATAATAATAAAACCCAAATAAAATGAATATGATTAGAATGGTAAGAAAATCGGAAATAAAATGTCCACAAATATCAAAAATTAAAATCTGAAGAGAATGAACACTAATTATCATGAACATATATTATTAAAGGAAATTATATGATGAGGTATATTATTCACCTTAGTTTTATTTTCTAAATCCATTTTAACTCCATATTTATTATAAATAAATAGATAAAAAACAAAGGGATCAAATCCTTCCATATAGAAAGCTTACCCAATTTTTTTCTATCTAATATTTTATTTCACCTTAAGAGATTTGATCCATATAAACTCATAATATATTTGTTAGATTTCCAATGCAAATTATACTTGTGACTTGTAAGCTCATGTAGGTGATGTTATCCACCCAACTATGAAAACTATCACTCGACATATTTTGCTATATAAATAAATCTTCATTCTTGTGCATTAATACACTGATCTAGATCATTCGTTCTCTCTCTCTTTTGGAGAAGTGTTTAGTGTTGCAATGTGATCCGAAAGGAGTTTTTATCTCCTTCATGCTATCAGAGCAGTGTTGCAAACCCATTCTCTTTTTTATGAGAGACTCGCATGCTATCATATCTACAAGATCACTGCTTGTTAGGGTTTGCAAGGCGCTAGTTCCAACTAGTCATTCTCTCTTAATTTTGTTGTCTTCCTTCAAAGTCCTTTAGGTACTCATAATCTCACTTGATCTCGCACCTTTCTCCTTGATGCATCATTTCCACGTGATTATGGACTTTTTATTCATCTCATATGTGATTATAGTCATTTGTTTTCACATCTATTTGTAGCCAAAAAAAAGGGAACCTCACCTTATATTGACAAGAAACATCATGTTTGTAAATTAATTGGTCCTTGTTCCTTCCCTTCCATCTGAAATCCAAGAGTTCTTCTTCATTTTCATGTGTCATTTGCAAAGGGAAAAACAAGTAGCTTCACCCACAAGAGTTTCAAATCTAATGTGACCATCAAAATAAGGTGCCTTGTCAAGGATCGATGGGAAACACTTGTTGATTCTCTCTCTTGCCACATCACCACGACCACAGAAGCTCAAAACATTCACAATATTCTTGGTAATGATTGATTTTTTCGTGTTGAACACAACAACATAAGTGCCACAAAATTCTGAGAGGAAATAATAGGTCAAACAAGTGGCATAGTCAAGGTTGTAGGTGCCCTCAGGCAGATCTATCGTAGGGCTAGGAGAGGTGGGGCTGATGGTGTTTTTTCCATATCAGACCCCATTTTTTTTGTTGTGATATACCCATATCTCTTAAAGATTTAATAAGGGTGTTTTATCCTTCAAGAAATTCGATCCCTAGCAATAAAAACTACTTTCAATGAACCCCTTGTTGGTAAGGAAACTCGTGGTCAGATCTATTTATCCACCATAAAGGTATTCTAATTAATTTTTTTGCAATTTTTTTTTTGCGAGTTCTTTATTTTAAGACCAGGGTTTCCATATTTTAGAGATTACAAATATAGTATGGTAGTTTTTGTATTATCTATTAATAAAATAGCTGAGTCAAGGACAACTAATATCCTTACTCCCCACAATTATCATACATGGAAACCTAAAATGCAACAACTCCTATAGTCAAAGGGACTTTGGATAACTTTAGGTGAGAATAAACCCACATTTACCAAGGAAATGGAGAAATTGGTTTATCAAAACAAGATCGATGAAGCCATGGGGTTGATTGGGTTACATGTTTTAGACAATTTTCTATTCCATCTTGATGGATGTAATAATAAAAAGAAAAGTTAGGATAAGTTAAATTTGTTATTTAGAAAAGTGAACAAGTTTAGGGCCTTACAGTTGGAAGTAGAGCTGCCTTCAATTATCCATGATGAATATTCCTCCACTAAAGACTATCTTTCCAAGTTCAGGTCATTACGATCTGTTGGTAGTCCTACACGATTTCATTGTTTAAATGAGAAATTATACTTTATGTAGTTGCCTTCACCTTGTCTTGTAAAAATTATATTTTTAGATGATTACTGGATTAGTATAGTTATTCATTAATCAATTAAAGATTTGTTTGTTTGTTTTATTCCATGTTTGATTCATGACTAAAAGCATGAATCAAACATGGAAACTTAGTTTCATATTATATCCCTATTCAAAACATCTTGTTAAAGGGTCATTGTACTTGTATCTACTCCATATTTAACACTTGAATGACTTTCCTTTGATTATTTTGAATGTTGATATGATACTTATGTTGTTTTTCATTTGAATTATAAACATGTCATTACTATACATGAGAGTTACTACACAAGTATCGTAACCTGTACTTGATCTTTTGCTGGAAGAGTGAATTAATGAGTTTTCATTAATAGTTGATGTTTTTTGTCATGCCATGTACTTGGGGTTTTCATTACCAGGAGTGCTCAAACTTCATGACCAAAACCTTGATGTTTCTACTATGACTACGTAGGAGTTTTGCTTGGTTTGTTTTCCTTTTACCCACTCAGTTTCGTTCCTTTTACTCCTGTCATCTAAACTCATAACTATCTTGAGTCACCCCCATTGCAGTCCAGTCATATATTTAATGGTTCTTGTTATCCGAATAGAGTCGAATAGCTCTCAAACGTTGTTGTCTCATGATGATGTAGTCGAGGATTTGAAAGGCCAGGGCTGTGATACTTTCATTAAGAGGTTCGAAGAGTATAACCTTCGCATGGCTAAGGAATTCACACAAACATTTGATGGGTATAGGGAGAAAGTTGGAGATATTCAGTTGGAGGTGACTGAGGAGTTTATGAGTGAAGCCATAGGGCTTCCATCCACCAGTTAGAAGTGGGTCAAGAACTCAAAAATCGAGGAAGTGCCCTGGAGCCTCTTCATGACCTCTAGGAAAATCAGTTGTTGTGATAAAGGTATCCCTATTTCTCTACTTAAAGTTAGATGGCATGGTCGCTTGTCAGTCCCTCAACAGTTTGTGACTTGTGAGGGTCGTTATGGTATTGTTTTTATTTATCATATACAGTTGTTAATGCACTTCATAGGATTTCATTTGAATGTGTCGTTTTATTTGTTAAGGAGTCTGTAAAAGATGTCTAAATTGTACAAGAGATAGAAACTTGACTCTAGTCTCTTTCACCATGGATTAATTAAAATGTTGTTGGTTCACCATTTGAAAACCCTGGGTGATGACTGGGATGGGTTCTAAAACCATAATGTCTTTGCAACAGTCATTCCTATAGAAACCCCTATTTCGGGTGGACCACTGATAGGGAAACAATTTGATTGTTCAAGTAATGGGCCATAATCTCTGAAGAAAAACCCTCGTGATGAGGAAATACCCAGTTAGTTTTTACGTGTGCAACAGGATGTTGGTTCCGATTTGAATGAAAACCCTATGCAGGAAGTAATTGTTGACCATAACACCACTGTAAAATCTGATAGAAAAAACCCTCGCAAATAGTCAAAACAAAAGAACACAGCATTAGGGTTCCGAAATAAAAGAGTTGGTCGGCTCATTTCAAGAATTCCAAGGAATCTATCTAAACCTCATTTGATCTTGATCAACCTGATCGAGGTTAATGAGCTCTCAGATCCTGAAATTGAAAATTACCTCGTAGAAGAAGATCCAGATTATCATAAATCAGATCCTACTCAGCCATACGACTTTGTTAATAATCTTCCACCATGTCTCAAGGGTAGCTATGCGTTTACTGGTATTAATCTTGGTCAAGGGCCCACAACAGGTAGTATTGATATATCCATACCCAACTATATGTTCCATCGACAGATCGCTCCTACTGTGCATTTTGAGGTCTACCTGCATTGGATTGAACAGTACTACACTGATATCCCCATTCTCCAAGAATGAATTAAAGCACTCGCAACTCACAATGAATTATTTACTAAAGAAAATTGAAACCTCAGAGAAAACGAAGAGAGACAAACTAAACGGCTTAAGAAGACAAACAATATTGTGATTAAAAATGCAGACAGTGTTAATACCATAATCAATTCTGAGCTATCTTGATCCATGTTTAGTCATTACTAGAAATGGTAAAACTGTCTTTCCTTTTTATTACATTCATGTTATCTCTTTGAATCAAATTTGTTTAAAAATTGTATTTCTTTCTCCAATATAAATCTGGCTACAGAATCTTCCGAGTTTGTAGCCAAGTCATTTTTATATGGAATTTAGTAATTAGTTGTTAATAAATTATCCAACTTGTTCCTATTTCATTTTCAAGGCATGGTAGATCTTGATGCTGATTTTCTGAGATGGAACATGTTTGATTTAGATGATTATAATCTCTTTCTTGTTTATCCTGTAAATAAGAAAAACGTGTATTAACTTTTGAAGATACAATTTGTTTATGAGTGGCTGTAGGCCCTCCACTTTTGTAATATTCTGATCTCATGGGATCTAATCCTATCCTAGGAGATAGGAAGTTGAGATTTCAAAAACTCTTTAAATACTCTCTATTTTGTAAATGAAAGGCATCTTGGCCTGGAACCAAATATGGACAAATGAATCACAAGACTTAATGGAACAATGTACAATATTTTGGCTTTAGTCTTTTGTGAATGGTGTTTCATTAATGTTTTGTTTTATTTAATATTGATATATTAATATGTCATGTACCTTTAGACTCATTGATATGTTATGTTTTAGGATATCCATTTTATAAATATCGTTCATGACTTGTTGTTCCAGTTATTGAGACTGTGATCATCTTTTCAATTTGAATATCAGGATTTCTCTTTGATGTTTAGTTGAACCATGAGATGAATGTATTACATATAGATTTCTTTGGATGTAATCATTTGTGATCATAAGACCAAATAATTAATATGTGTTCCCTATTCTGTTTCTAAATCCTGGCTTCCAATACATTCTTTGAATTTATTCAGAAACGTTTCAGTATAAGTCTATTGCAGATTCATATCGTAGGTGTGGCAACTGGATGATCTGGATTCATACAGAAGAACATACACATTTAGTGAACTAATATCAGGTTATCTTTTGCATTTCTACTTTCTTCATTTTATGTATTAGTGAAACCAGAAAGTTTAGATCAGCTTTGACTATCTGTAGATGTGTGTTTCATAATTTAGTTAATTCAAGTTTTGTTAGATTTATAATCAGAAAATATAAAATATTAAAATGTGATTTATTTATCGTCTTCTCAAAAACAATTATTTTTACAATGATTTCGTAAGTTTCTAGTTAAACTTGCAACTTGTAAATTATGTTCATAAGTTGATTTTTTTTTTTACGCTTTCTTTCTTTGCTTAAATACATTTACAATAGTTATATTAGAGTGTGTATATATATTATAGTTTTAATATTAATTAGTTTATTCCCTTTTCTTTATTTTAGGACTTTAGATTGGCTAACGGATCCATTAAACCCATTAGAACAGGTTACACCAAATGACTTGGGTTACTTGTACAAACCCGGACTGGATCTGTTCTTCCAGTTGACATCTTGTCAATTTTTCCCATCAACAAATGGTGCTATAAGGAGGTCATGATTTCAATTGATGGCACGTGGAAGTAGTAAAACTCCTCCCCCACACACTCGCTCCCCTGTAGTAACACGTAGTCACTCGGACAACAACGTTACTTCTAAAATAGCAACTACCTCAAATGATAATCTTGAGTTTCCTGTTGAACTAGTAACACCGGCTCCTCAAGGGGTCGATGTATAAGAAATTGTTGGTCAGACACTTATAAGGACACATAGTGCCTTGGCTTGTATCAAACAACCTGGTAGGCCTGTTAATCAACCTTTAGATTTCTCGGATATCCAGGAACAACTTTAAGGCACTGGTTTTCCTGTAAACCCTTTAGGAGATAATATTATAGATCCTATGGAAACTCCTACTCTAGGAGTTGGTCGATCTGGTATCCCACCTTCCCCACCTGGTTCATCTCCATCCTCTTCGGGAGAAGAATCATCTGACGAAGGAAGTTACTCGTATTACCCATCTCGGCCTTCGACACCATCAACACCCATGGAAAACCAAAATAATCTCTCCAGACCCTGGCTTGATCAAGATACCGTGGCTGTACCTGGACCTCAACACCCATTTCCAAAACACCCGAAGAAATGGTTGCCAAAATTTGATCCAGATTCTAAGTAATCTACCGAAGATCACATAAATAATTTTATGTTGTCCATTAGGCTCCAAAGTGTGGAGCATGAAGATGTAGTATGCTGACTCTTTCCTTATACATTCGAGGGAAATGCCTCTACGTGGTATTTTTCCCAATAACCCCAAACCATCATCTCTTGGGACAAGTTTGAAACTTATTTCTTAGAGAAGTTTGGAGATGATAAATCTACTGAAGTCTTGGTCATGGAGCTCGCCAACCTAAAATTGAATCCTAAGGAGAAAGTAAAATATTTTAACCAGAGATTTCTTACGTTAAAGAATCGAATTCCCACAGATTCAATGCCTACTGAAAGTCTAATTGTTGCATATTACACCAAAGCTCTACACAACAACATAACAATTTGGGTCAAAAGGTCTAAGAAGAATAAATGGATGGAATCCTTTGAGGAGGAAAGCCAAATCGAAAAGGATATTTTAAGATTGAAAGATAATCTCAATAGTGAAGCTAAAACAACTTCATCCTCTAAAAATAAAATAGAAATCCTTACTAGGCCTCCCCAAGCCAAAAGTTAGCCTGAAACTTTGGACTTTGAAAGCTTGCAGAAAGCTTTCCAAAAACTATCAAATCAAGTCATGGACTTGAAGATATCAGTTGAGGAGGCATCCTTAAGAAAAGGAAGTTTTAAGCCTCCTTTCACAAAACCTTTTCCTCCTAGTCGGTCAAATCCGACCACTGAAGGTCTCAATTTCAAAAGCTTGTAGTACGCTTTGCAAACTATTCTAGATGCACATGATAATTCTGCTTCTGCCCCTCCTGAAAGTTTTGAAGACGTAGTTGAGGAAGAAGTACCGAAAGAAGAAGATTCATCTCCCAATATCTTCGGTCACTTTTCTGACAATATTTTCGAAGAAAACTTTGAGACTGTCCACCCTTATAACACAAGGAGCAAAGCACAGAACAAAATTTCTTTTGAAGCAAATATCAATGTGCTCCCTAATCAGTCAAAACAAGATGATGTTAAACAAAGTTTAGCATCCCCTGTTTTAGAAGACGACTTAATTGAAGATATAAAAAACTGAGGGCCAATATTTTTGTTTTCGAGTTGCTGAAATTTCCCCTTATTTTACAAAAAATGCTTCTAAGTATAGAAGAAAACAGTAAGAACAACAATCCTAGCAGGAAGAAAGATGTAGAAATTAGTGCTAAAACAACCAAAAAGATCCCAACTAAAACGACATTTGAATCTCCAGATAAAACAGATTTAGCTGAAAAAACTGTATCAAATGTAGATAAAACTGTTTTAGGGACAACAACAAAAAATCAACAGAATTCTGTTGTTAATGCTCATAAAAATGTCCCGCCTTTTTTGTTAAATTTAAAATTTTTTAATAGAAATGTACATAATTGTATGGCAGATTCCGGCGCATCATCAAATGTGATGCCTTTGTCTATTTGTCAAAAAATAAATGCAGAGTTACAACCTTCTATTTTCAAAATCATTCAGCTTGATCAGACGAACGTTAAGGTAATCAATGAACTTAAGAATGTTTTGGTTAGGTTATCTTCTAATCCTAAGGTTCACCAATTTATTGATATCATTGTTGATGACATCCCTAAAGTCTATGGTTTGTTTTTAAGAAGGGATTGGTCCGAACAACTGCATGGTTACTTTGCCACTGATTGGTCTCATTTGTGGCTGCCAGGAAATGGTCATCCTAACAAAATTAGGATTAATCGTGAACGTTATCTCAAGCACACCGTGACAGATCTAAATGATGAAAATAAACCATTTACTGCATCTCCTAATTCATTCGAAATGCAGGGAATGAACAACTTCTTCAGTAACTTCATGACCAAGATTTCCCCTTTCACTGATCAGGGGCAACAATCAGAACTTATGACTTGTACTCAGTCATCATCTTTGCCAAGTGTGTCAAACACTGTCGATGAAGCTCAAATATGGTCGTTATACTTTGACAGATCCAAATCCAAAGAAGGAGCCAGTGTAGGATGTGTACTCATAGATTGCGCAGGTAATAAAACTTTCATTGCCTGTCGATTAGAGTTCGAGTGCACTAATAACACCTCTGAATATGAAGAACTCTTACAAGGGCTTAGGAAATCTCTAGATATGGATGTACCAAATTTAATGGTATTCGGTGATTTAGAGATCGTGGTTAGGCAGGTGATGAATCCATACATTGTTTATCACCACATCTAAATGGTTACCAAACTGAGGTATGGAATTTAATGAAAACTTTTTCAGCATTTAACATAAATTACATTCCTAGATGAAGCAATTTGAAGGTTGATCTATTGGCTAATGTCGCTTCTAAATTATTGCCTACAGAACGTCTTTCTCCTAATGCATTTTCGATTGAATTGTTGTTCAAGCCGTCGATCCCAAACAACATCACCAATTGGCGAGTGTTCAACGATGATCAACAGATCATCAACTTCTTGCATATGGAGGACACCTTCCAAGGTGTTTTCATCGACGAAGGCACTCACAATGAAAACCTCTGCAACTTCATGGTAATATCATATCTTAGATCTTATAAAATGATGTCTGATATGGTAAAATCTATTCCCAGATCCGTTGTAAGACTAGAGAGGTTTTGTGACTTGCATGATTAGTATAAAGGGTCAGTTAATTGTAAAATGAACAATTCTTCTTTGACTTGTCAGACGATGAATTTAGGGACCAAGGAAAATCCTCAGAATATTAATTTGGGAATGGGATGCTCTGAGCAGGAACGATCTGCCTTTATTAAATTGTTTAAAGAATTCAAAGATGTTTTTTCCTGGACATATGATGACTTGAAAATATTTGACCCTAATATAATACAACATGTCATCCCCATGAAACCACAAAATGAGCCTTTTCAATAGAAATTAAGAAATATGCACCCCAAATTAGAACCCACCGTCAAGAAAGAACTTAATAAACTACTAAATGCAAAGATAATTTTCCCGGTGAGACACACACAATGGGTGTCTAATCTAGTTCCTGTAAGGAAGAAAAACAGTGAAATTCGACTCTATGTCGACTTTCGTAACTTGAACCAAGCATCTGAATAAGACAGCTATCATGTTCCTCGAATGGAACAAATCCTTCTGTAGGTATTTGGTTAAGAAAGACTATCTCTGCTAGATGTTTTTTCAGGATATAACCAGGTCCTCATGTCCCCCCCAGATTAGCTCAAGACCACTTTGCGTACCCCATGTGGAACTTATGCCTACAGGAAGATTCCTTTTGGGCTCATAAATGTCGGGGCAACTTTCCAGAGAGTAATGGGCACTGATTTTTTTCGTCTCATAAATCAATCAGTAGTGGTCTATCTTGATGACGTTATAGTTTTCTCTAAAAGAAAGAAATATCAGTTGTCTCACCTTAGGGTTGTTCTAGAACGATGTCACAAGTATGACATATCTCTCAACCCTAAGAAGTCATT
>JZKD02S0600059.1:96063-107523 GCA_000966675.3 Picea glauca | reverse complement strand
GGTCTATCTTGATGACGTTATTGTTTTCTCCAAAAACAAGAAAGATCACTTGTCTCACCTTAAAGTTGTTCTAGAACGATGTCACAAAAATGACATATCTCTCAACCCTAAGAAGACAGTATTTGCAGTGGAATAAGGAAAACTTCTTGGGCTCATAGTGTCCAGTGACGGAATCGTCATCGATCCCGAAATAATTCAAGCCATTGCCAAACTTCCTCCCCCTTCCTCCAAAAAATCTATGCAATCCTTTTTAGGCCAAATTAATTTTGTCAGAAGATTTGTCCCAAGTTTCTCAGAAATGGTAAGGCCCTTGCAAAATTTAATCTAAAAGGATATTCAGTACCGTTGGGGACCCTAAGAAAGTCAAGATTTTGATTATATTAAAAATGAAATAATAGAATCTCCTTCCTTGACGAGTCTTGATTTCTCTCAAGATTTCACTCTTTACACCTTCGCCTTCGACCGATCTTATGTTGCCATGTTAACACAGAAAAATACTGAAAGCAATGAAGTACTCATTGCCTTCATGAGCTCATCTTTCAAAGGGGATGAACTGAATTACCTAGCTGTAGATCAACATGCGTATGCTATTTTCAAAGAAGCGAAACACTTCTAGTCATATCTACTGAAATCCAGAACTAAGGTCATTGTTCCTTACCCTGTTGTGAGAAACGTGTTAGTAAAAAAGGACCTGGGTGAAAAATTAGCAAATTGGATGACATCGTTACAAGAATATGACCTCGAAATAACTCCTGCACAAATTGTTAGAGGTCAGGGCCTATGTAAACTAGTGGCTAATTCAGTTGAAGAACAAGAAAGTCAAATTAACATCTCAACTATAAATCAGCACAATGAGACACAGGTCAGTTGTACACAAGTTGTTTCTAGATCTTGGTATGATGATATTAAATTTTATTTAACACATGGATCTGCTCCTCGCCATCTCAATCCTAAAAATAGAAGATCACTCAGGTTAAAATCTGCATTTTCCCAACTAATATATGATGTATTGTTTCGAAAGAATTTTGATGGTGTTCTTATGCGTTGTTTGGAAAAATATGAAGCAGAAAAAGTGATATCTGAACTTTATGCAAGTGAAGCTGGTGGACACTTCGGTGGAGACACCACTGCTCATAAAGTGATAAGGGCTAGGTATTATTGGTCCATGTTGTTTAAATATGCCCACACTCTATGTCATAAATGTATAATATGCCAAAAGGCTGATGGACGGGTGAAAAAGTCAACATTCCCTTTGCAACCTGTTATTGTGGATTCACCTTTTCAGCAGTGGGGTCTTGACATCATAGGACCAATCAACCCTTGTTCTTCATAGTAACACAAGTATATTATCACAACACCAGATTATTTTACCAGGTGGTCTGAAGCTGCACCTTTGAGAGTGGTAAACATGAATCAAGTAGTATCTTTCCTTAATACGAATATCATTACTAGATTCAGCATCCCCGAATGTTTAGTCTTCGATAATGCATCTTTTTTCTCATGCATGGATATGATTGTATTCACATTAGAAAAAGGGATTAAATTGAAATATTCTACCAGCTACTACCCTCAAGGAAACAACCTAGCATAATCAACAAACAAAAACTTGATCAAGATTATCAAGAGGACAGTCTCTGAAAATCACAAAAACTGGCACAACGCACTATTTAATGAACTTTGGGCTGATAGAGTGACACCCAAAACCTCTATTGGTAATTCTCCTTTATTTCTCATTTACAGGAGAGAAGAAGTCCTGCCTCCATATGTTTTACTCCCATCTTTGCAATTATCACAGAAAGTTCAAGAAGAGGTTTGTCCTCCTCTAGAAAATTGAATGAATGCTTTATTAAAACTAGAGGAAGTAAGAACGCAAGCGAAGAAGAAATTGGGTCAGCATCAACAGATTGTAAAAGGATGGTTTGATTCAAACTCCTCTTCAGACAGAAACTTTGAGGTAGGAGGCTTGGTTCTCAAATGGGATAAGCCCCATGAGGGAAAAGGGGAACACATCAAGTTCCAGAACCTATGGTTGGGACCGTTCATGTAATATCCCCAGGTAGAATCCCAACTATAAATGTAACAATGTACTTAAGTTGGTGAGTTGTTTGATATATTTTTGTCTTTCATTTTCCATGGTGTAGTGCATGCATGTACTGCACAGTGAAATGATGCACATCACAGGATACCACGCGCAACAACTTGAGTGCGCATGATTGTGAGGCCAGCGAGCCTTTGTGTATATGCTATGTTTTATAGGCTGGTGAGCCAGTGGTTATAAGTTGTAATGCTTATATTTTGATTAGGCCAGATAGCCTAGATGTTAAAGGCCAATGCGCTTGTTTTTGTACATGTCTCATAATTAATATAAATACATCGTTGCATGCATACCAACCATGATAAAAGAGATGGGAGACTAAACTCCACTAGTTAGGGAAAGGGAGGGCCAAAATTTAGGAAAAGAGGCTAAGCTAGGGAGCTTGAACCAAAAAGGAATATTATATTAATATTTCCTAAAGTATAAAAGTATGGATAATTATTTTATCCTAAGTTTCAAAGTTAGAGACAAGTGGGCCAAAGTAGCTCCCAACATGACAAGTGTCACGTTGGGGACATGCATACATATTGTTGTGGCTTAGTTCTTTTGGGGACACTCTTCCATCATTTTTTTCCTTCATTCAGACCATTGATTCCTTTGATCATTCAGCCATGATTCCATGACCATTTTTCACTCACACAATCAGTTATCCTCCATACTTTCTATCATAGTACCTGAACCTATTTCCATAGCCATTTTTCATGTTAGTGCACCTGGTTAACTTTGGAGCGAGATTAAAGAAGTGGGTTGTCAGGCCCATGGGATATTAAAGAGGTAGGTTGTCAGGCCTGTGAGCAATTCTCTGAGTGAGAGAATTGTTGGGTATTGATTTCATGAAGGTGCTAAACTGCAGCTATAGTGCTCTGAGACTTCCGTTTCGACCTGTTGTTGAAGCCCTGGAAGGGAAGTGGGGCAGCCGAAGGACTTTTGAGCAGAGAAGGGGCACACTTCCTTGGGTGGGACAGGCATGTGGGGAATGAGAGGATGTAGGTTGTTAGTTGAGTGAGCACTTGAGATGGAGTCTTTCCTATTTTCCATGATCCATTAGCCTAGTTAGGAACCCTTTACCCAGGTGGAGTTTAGTCCCAGCTCGGGGGTGACTCACTATTGAGAGTGATGAACAGTGTAGTCTAAGGCTGGGAGGTTTGTGGAAGGTCTGCATGGAGTTGGTGACATTCTTATCAAGATAAGTGCCAATGGTGTGATAAATTTACATGATGCATTGTTATTTTATGGATTTATCCTATGTATGATTTATAATTGTGTTTATATTTATGGGTATTTCCTGTATATACTGTATGTATGCATTTACTATTATTCAATATGAATATGTGCATTTACAGATGTATTTGATTGTTTATGTTATATATAAATGCTTCCGCAAGAATTCTATATGTATATATTGTTATTGCATGCAGATAGAAAATTTTATGTGGCATAGCTTAGTTGGATATTGGGTATGTTACATTATGTTCTGCAGAGTGAACGAAAGAGTTCTCCAGCGTAGCGTGTCTTAGCATGGATAGTCGGGAACGTTATAAAATGGTTTTAAGAGATAATTTAAGTGGTCTGAGTAGTGGCATTGCCCAGCCTGTTGGTGGTCGAGGACATTACAATATGGTATCAGAGCTTCAATTTTCAACACTGAGCCTGGATGGGTCGAGCAATTTAAGTTGAAGTGAAATTTCACAGAGGATTTATTTCGAAGTGGCCAGATTTTGAATTACGGAACATCCATGGTAAAAAGTAACAACAATTGTGTGGAATTGGGAAAAAAGCCCCAATTTCTGTTGTTAAATTCATGGGAAAATTGGAAAATTCATCCACGTGGTGAGATATTATCGATTTAATATATGTTCTAGCAAATTCACACCTGGAATTGGTCGAATTTGATGTCACAAGGAAGCCATGTCAGTTGAAGCAAGTTTTGTAATTAAAATTCCCAATTCGTGAATTGATTTTGGTTGAATTCGTTTCAGAAATGTCAACCCACAATGATTTGTTGTTGCAGAGGTTGAATTGGTATTATCGGGGTGAAATTGAATGAATTTCGTGGCTGCAAAATGTCTATGGTAAATTGGGGAAAAAGTTAGGAAAAAACCTCAATTTCTGCAGCAGAATTCACGAGGAATTGATGCGCATAAAGGTAAATGTGCATAGGTGGGCACACTAAAAATGCAGCATGTGCAGTAAAAGGATTGTGATATGTGAAAATTGGGTACCGCGTGGACAAATGTTGGTGTGCTGGTACGGGCGCTAGATTTGACACCGCGCAGAAAAATGTTAATGTGCAGGTGTGCATGCTAAATTTGGCATTGTGTAGTGTGCATACGCATAAAAAGTGTGTGTGGTGTGGACATTCATAATAATGGCGCATGTGGTGTGCGCAGTATTGGCATAGTGCAGAGGATTTTGGTTTGCACGTGCAATATGAGTATAATCTTGTCATGCGACAAATTAGTTAATGGTGCGCGTAGCGTATTGGTGCACGGTGGGGGCGTACTAAACTCTGGCATGGTGCAGTGCGTAGAGTAAAATGCATGCGGAATATCATTGCACGATACAAAAACTACGTGCAACAGGTATTAGTACAGAAACCAAAATTGTGCATTGGATTTTGGCGCGCGACACAAAAGTAGGACAGAGAAGTGATACACAATGGTTTTAAAGTGCGCGAAGCATGATTTACCTTGTGTTATTGTTGTGCATGGTGAATATGGGTTCACTGGTTGATATATGAGCGTGTGAATTTGTTTGAAGGGAAAATAACAACAGAAAACCAGTGATTTTTTGTGATGTTTTATATCATTTGAACTCCATCTTTTACAACGCATTTTTTAAGGTATTAAGAGTGTTTTGAGCAACTCAAAAAACATGAGACAGAGGTGTATTGAAGGTACACTATGTCTCTATAGCTCAAATAAAATAGCTCAGAGAGAGATTTCTAATGGTGTAAATTGTTCGTTAAACGAAGCTTTTATGAGAAAGTTACAACACAAATAGTGGAGGGTAAATATTAAGACCCATCTAACGTCAAAGAGACATAACTCTTTGTTCTAGAATCAGATTGAGGCACAGAAGTAGTCAATGGAAATCTATTGAACCATAGAAGATATTCCAAGAGTTGAATTAAATTTCTGGGCATGTTAAAAGTGTTTAATATGGAAAATAAGGTACCTATAGCATATCAGTTACAGTATGGTATTTTGGCCTAGAACTTCAACGGGTTGTAACTAGCAGCCCAGAACCCAGAATGAGGTGAAACTTGGATAGAGTGTCCATAAAATGTATATTAAGAAACTCAATTGAGCTCCCACAAAAATTCCAAAGGAGCAGGTGAAAAAATGCATATTACAGCGCAGAGTTGCACAAGTTGAAGAATGAACAAAAAAAAAAAAAAAGTTATTGGACAATTTTCAATCAGCCATAACTTTTTGCTCAAGACTGAAAATTGAGCATGGGAGTAGGAATTGGAAAGGTATTGAATAGTGGAATATAAATATCCACCCCAAAAATTGATCAAGGAATTCAAATTTCCAAGAAATCAAAAGAAAGAATTCTGATATGTATTATTGAACCATAATGGTTCATATTTTCATAAAATTGTTGAGTCAATTAACCTGACAAAGTTTAGTTAAAATTAAGCAGAGGTACTCAAGGAAAGAGTGCTATGACAAAATATTTCAAAAGATGATCATAAGACAAGACTACAAAATGTTAAGGTATGAATATTGGCACAGCCATAAAGTCTTTGGAAACCACTACAGGAAGTCCTCTAATGTTAGTCAAGTATTCAATGGAATCTGGGTAGAGGAATAGATCATGTAGTGAATGAATTAGTGAACACTCCCAAAGAAATCAATATACAAGTTAAGAAATTAATTGGAGTCAGATCTATTATAAAAGGAATTTACTATCAGAATGATAGTAATCAGATAAAGAAAGAGGCTTAATGCATATATGGATAAAGAGTGCATCGTATCCATGGTTAGTTATGAAATTATAGAGTAATTCTTTCCTTATGTTTATCAGAGTGTGCAATGGAAGCATGGGATGGAGGGTATCATTATGGCATGATAGAAGTGGATTGTGCGAGGCAGGTTAAAATTAGATTGGTCAGGACAAGAAAACATAATAGTCAGCAAGAAAATCCAAGTGCTGATATGATCAGATAAGGAAAGGGTAAATCAAGTACCTCAAGAAGGAAGTTGATGTTAATTGTCCAAGGTTACTCAGAAAACATGACTGGAAATATAATTGGATCATGTAGGATTTGGATCATGGGGATCCGAATAATAGTGGGATGCTGAAAATTAATATCAACATAATATGTAGTTGCAAGTCCATGAACATCCTAGAATAATGGAAGAACAATTCATGGGGTAGATATCAAGCAAATGGGAATGCATGAAAACACTCCGAGAGGGAAAGCAATAAGAGTAGTAGAGATTATTTATGCATTCCAAAAGTATTGAAAATATTTCCACAATAACATGAAGATGTCAAAGCCAAGAAAGACTTAAAGGTGAAATGAATCTCTATAGAGAGTCAGTAAAGAACCATGAAGAAGAAAATGGTTCTATGCATGGTTTTGAATGCAAAAGAGATGGTGCCTGAGAAGAATCCATCTCAAATGGCATGGAACCATGAATGACATTCCAAGGGGTGGAAGTACCACTTGAAATTATGTTAGTAAATTAAAAGCAACATTAAGTGCTTTTACTTAATTCCATGTAGCTAGGGAAGGAGGCAGTTGTGCATCCTTAGAGCATGCTAAGAGAATTGGCTATGCAAGCCAAGTTTGAGGCTAGTTGGCAAGGAGTAGAGAAGAATGCAAGAAAACTCAAATATTAAATTGTTCATTCAAGGAAGAGCTGAAGTAGTTTAGTCTGAAAAATAAATGGATGTTGAATATCCAAAGTGTATAAGACAACATGATGGGAATTATAATTCATCCAAGTATGAGTTGGGATAGATGGATCCAGGAAGTAAATAAAAGATGAAGGTTAATATTAGTTTAGTATTTGGATGGAAAAGAAAAGGAAGCCAAGAGTGTTTTGGCTAGAAAGTGCTCAGATCATAAATATTCATGCACAGTAATTACAATGAAGAGCACTTGAAGATTCAGGAATCGATAAGAATGGAAGACTTCTGGGATAAACAAGGAAACATGATACAAGAAGAAAGAAGCTGTTGCAATTACTGTAGAAACAAGTATTTTATGGTAGTTGGGACAGCCATAAAGTGAGAGTGCTTTCATGTTTGCAAGTGTTGTTGATAATGTTGTTGCACATGGAAGGAAACAACATAAAGTTGGAATGTTGAATTATAAGGCTGATAAAGAGGCATAAGAGCTTCTATTGTCATCAACTAATCAGGTAGAATTAAAAAATTTAAATTCCAGCCATGCAGGTAAGTATTTATTTTTCAAGTTATATTGCATAATTGTTGAAGGGAAATTCAGGTAAGGATTTCCCCAAATTGAAGTTTATAATACACTGTATGGTATTGTTTAAGTGCATTGATAGGATTAAGTTACTAGTAAGTGTGGTAAAGGCTAGAGGCCTGTTATATTTATCAAATCTTTTATCTTTTGAATGCACACACTGACATGGTAGCATGTCATGTTAATTTGGCTTTGAGGCAATAACTAGAGAAAATTAAAGATAATAACTTGTTATAGGAATGATGCTAAGAAAGCTAGTCATGTATGAGACTAGGACATGGTTGGATATGGCAAGGTATGGTTATAGAAAGGTTATGTGCCACACAAATACCCAATGAGCTTCCTACCTTTAAATAAAACTTGGACTGCAACCTTTTTGTTAACACTAATAAACACTACAGAATTGTATTCTTGGTGTAGTGTTTAGGTCGAAAAGGAAGGCATCCAAGTAATTATGAAGACAATGGAAAGTGTGTGCAGATGTGTCAAGACATTGGCCATATTTCCAATTTATGGATGGTGAGATGCATGACTTAGATAAAGTTCATTCTGAAAATCAATGCAAGGATGCATTGAATAAATAAGCATTGAGAGTTGCACTCATGCCTAGTAAGTGGTAGAGTTGCACTCATACATAATGGAATTGTATACTTAAATGCATTTTGCTTAATGCATTTTGTGAGTGCATGCATATATGTTTTTACATGGAAATAATTATACTAATGGTTGAAATGTTGCTAACTCATGAAGTTGAGAACATTTCAGGAACTGATAAACATTGCAACAGGAAAGTTGCAAGTGAGGTGGTAACAGGAATAGTGACTACAGAAAATTTCTATTCAGAAAATTGAAGAAATGAACTTACTATTATTAATTATGAATATGCATATGAATGGAATTATGAGTCATTCTATTTGGTTGAATTGTTTGGTAATTGTGATTGAATTTCTAGGTGTAGGCAATTCTAAGAAGATTGCATAAGGTGATGTACATGTTGAATTATGATTTATAGAAAATACTGACAATTTGTTGTTTGTATGCAATATATAATCATTGCAGGAAAAATGGTATTTAGCATGGTGCTTGCTGAAATCCATAAGATGAGATGATATTGATTAAAGTTGGAACTTCTGGAGCCACAGTGCTATGATACTTCCTGTTCGTCCTGTACTAGAGCCCTGGAAGGGGAGTTTAGCAGCCGATGGACTATTGGACAGTGAAGGTGCATACTACCTTGGGTTGTACAGGCATGTGGGGAAGAGAGACCGTTGGTTGGAGTGCTGCTGAGGGATAATATGTTGTTGAAAGTTTATCAATAGTGAGATATAAGGCTAGGTGGAACACCATGGATCTACAACCAATTGTTTCTTCAATGAAGTATAATTGAGGCATGTAATAAGGAACAATTAGCTAAATTATTTCCTGAACTAGCTCTATGGAATAGACCAATTGACTTCAATTTGTAGTATAAGTACTTGAAATGGTGCTAGAAAGTAGAGCACCAGATGGGTAACAAGCTTTCAATAGATAAAGCTTGGAGATTCTAAAGAATTTGAATGGTACATGGTATATAATGCACTGAGGATTTTTGGAAATTTTGTTGTATGTGGATACAGATGCACTGAGGACAGTGCATAAATAAGGGGAGGGGATTGTAATATCCCCAGGTAGAATCCCAACTGTAAATGTAACAATGTACTTAAGCTGGTGAGTTGTTTGATATACTTTTGGCTTGCATTTTCCATGGTGTAGTGAGCGTATGTACTGTGTAGTAAAATGATGCACATCCCAGGATACCATGTGCAACAACTTGAGTGTGCATGATTGTGAGGCCAACGAGCCTTTGTGTATATGCTATGTTTTATAGGTTGGTGAGCCAGTGGTTATAAGCTATGATGCTTATATTTTGATTAGGCCGGAGAGCCTAGATGTTAAAGGCCAATGCGCTTGTTTTTGTACATGTCTCGTAATTAATATAGATACATCGCTACGCACAGACTAACCACGATAAAAGAGATGGGAGACTAAAATCCACTAGTTAGGGAAAGGGAGGGCCAAAATTTAGGAAAAGGGGCTAATCTAAGGAGCTTGAATCAAAAAGGAATATTATATTAATTTTTCCTAAAGTATAAAAGTATGGATAATTATTTTATCCTAAGTTTCAAAGTTGGGGACAAGTGGGACAAAGTAGCTCCCAACATGACAAGTGTCACGTTGGGGACATGCATACATATTGTTGTGACTTAGTTCTTTTGGGGACACTCTTCCATCATTTTTTTCCTTCATTCAGACCATTGATTCCTTCAATCATTCAACCATGATTCCATGACCATTTTTCACTCACACAGTCAGTTATCCTCCATACTTTCTTTCATTGTACCTGAACCTATTTCCATAGCCATTTTTCCTATTGGTGCACCTGGTTAACTTTGGAGCGGGATTAAAGAAGCGGGTTGTCAAGCCCATGGGATATTGAAGAGGTGGGTTGTCAAGCCCATGAGAAATTCTCTGAGTGAGAGAATTGTTGGGGATCGATTTCTTGAAGGTGCTAAACTGCAACTACAGTGCTCTGAGACTTCCGGTTCGACCTGTTGCTGAAGCCCTGGAAGGGAAGTGGGGCAGTCAAAGGATTGTTGAGCAGAGAAGGGGCACACTTCCTTGGGTGGGACAGACATGTGGGGAATGAGAGGTTGTACACTGGTATTTGAGTGAGCACCTAAGACGGAGTCTTTCCTATTTTCCATGAGCCATTAGCCTGGTTAGGAACCCTTTACCCAGGTGGAGTTTAGTCCCAGCTCGAGGGTGACTCACTATTGAGAGTGATGAACAGTGTATTCTAAGGCTGGGAGGTTTGTGGAAGGTCTGAACGCAGTTGGTGACATTCTTACCAAGATAAGTGCCAATGGTGTGATAAATTTACATGTTGCATTGTTATTTTATGGATTTATCCTATGTATGATTTATAATTGTGTTTATATTTATGGGTATTTCCTATATATGTTGTATGTATGTTTTTACTGTTATTCAATATGAATCTGTGCATTTACATATGTATTTGACTGTTTACGTTATATATAAATGCTTCCGCAATAATTTTTTATGTATATATTGTTATTACATTCAGATAGAAAATTGTATGTGGCATAGCTCAGTTGGATATTGGGTATGTTACATTATGTTCTGTAGAGGGAACGAAAGAGTTATCTGGCATAGTCTGGTCTGACATGGATATTCGGGAACGTTACAAAATGGTTTTCAGAGCTAAGTTAAGTGGTCTAAGTAGTGGCATTTCTCGGCCTGTTGTTGGCCGGGGACATTACAGTTCGTAATCTCTGAAAAACTAAGTCCCAGCTCTTTCTGTCTACACGATTTGGAGGGGCGGCCAGACACTTTTCCAGTGAATGGGCAAGCTATCAAAAGGTATTTTTCTTGTTGAATCTAGTCCACCTCTATTCATATTTTTTTTTTTTAATTTATTTTCTGTTTTTGGATTTTGGTTCTTTTCATTTTGCTTATTTTTGTTTTGTTGTATGAATAAATTTACATCTGTGTCACCATTTAGTTCATGAAAGGAAACCATATTGTCTCATCATGAAGCAACATTCAAGGTCATTTCAAGGCATCAGTGCTAGAAGTTGTTGAAACTCGGACTAGAAAAAGAAACTTCCTGTTTAGAATAATCTCCCTGGTTTCACTTTATAATCATGAGAAGATACAATCATCATTAAAACTCTTTACGTTGTCCCTGTTTTTAAAGAAAACAACTCGAGTATGCCGTCCTGTCCTTGAAAAGTTATTCTTATCAAAAAACTAATTTCAAATCATGATGAAGGTTGTCAAGCAAAAAAATAAAGTTTGAAAATATCAGGTGTTTTGGAATCTAAAATTTTCTGCATCACCCCTCTCTTCTGAAGATCAT
>JZKD02S0600059.1:64933-80509 GCA_000966675.3 Picea glauca | reverse complement strand
ATAATAATCTAGAACCATAAATAAATTAACTATATATAAAAAATAACTTAATTTGGGTGGTATAGTAGGGAATATTTTAAATTCGTTCTAGGTTGTCAATGGAACGATGTCTAGATGACTTAGGGTGAGATTTAAATCCATGCTTGCAGTAATTGAAATTATGCAAAAATGTGGGTAAGTTTTTCTCTCTCTCTTATAGAACTCTCGGTCCTGAAACAATATTAGTTCAGATATTAAAAGTTTCAGCCCCAAGTGGCATTTTTCCATGAGTGTTTCAGACAATTGAGTTTAGAGACGGGTGAGGTAATGGATTAGAAGAAATACATGATAAACATATGAGGTACTGCAAAGAGTGAATCTCATAGTTTATGGAAAAAAATAACGTGTTGAGCAATTAAGAATTCAACAATTCTAACAAATATACTAGATCATTAAAACACACATCAAACAATAGTAGACATATTTAGACATTTAAATCCATGGATTTACCCTTTGCATGTCATTAAATAGATGGAGAAATGAAAAGAAGTGGTTATTGTTAAGAGGAAATCACTTCACTATCATAAGCATACAACACACAATTACATTAAACATGCTGCTTCTGGAGATTTTGTTAATGGGGATCTAATATAAGAAGCCAAAATGAGATGGTAGATTTAATAAAAGAAGATGCACAAAAAGAAAGACAAACTAAAACATAAAAAGAGGGATGAATCTCATGAAAATTGCATCCTTAAATATTTTTCTATACCTTAGGGGTTTTGATCAAACAACTCTGGTGGTAAGAAACTCATAAATTCCCAAAAGTGTTGACCGAGAAAATGAGCTCCTTATCTTACTTTATATTCTCTTCATTTGTAGGAAAACCATTTTCTTAGACCAATACTACTTGAAAAATGAATACTGTTTGTCAGAAACTTGATACCGCTATGGGTTTTCTAACTGATTTACAATTGTTTTTTTGCGAGAAAAAATGATTATTATTCCCAAAGATAACCCATTGTGTTGTTAAGAGAGATGCTCCATTTGCCCAATTTTCACTTCTACCTAGATCTATCTAGATGATTCAATTGATTCACATTATTGTACTGAGAGCTATGGACTTGGGTTAACGAGGAGAAGGGTCGGTCATTTTCTCTCAGTTAACACCACCCAATTAAAACAAGAAATGATTGATCAATTCCATCAATCTTATTTGTTAAGATTCTCTAGTGTGTTGATAGGATTGACAATTGCTCCTTAGGGTAGATTCTGAAATGTTCTTGGGTTCTTAGATATTGGATAATGATACTAGGGAAGGACATTTTATCCTTCGCAGAAATTAGAACACACTCCCTCGATGTTTATATCCCATATTGTTGACTACCTTCTCCTGAAGGGAGAGAATTCTCAGGTGGGAAATTCTCTGTGACACATGGAATCTAGGTAACTCACCTCTAGAAAGAAAACTACTCACAGATTGGTCCCTTTTGATCCTTTGATTTTCACTTATAGGATTTAAACACATGTTTCGTGGAGACAACTCATTGGATGAAGTGATTCATCACAACTGACCTGATCTGCTGAGATCTGGGGCTCGTGTGAGAGTGAATGTCTAGTCAATGATTTTTTTCCTCTATCTGTTGTAGAAAGTGATATGATGATGGGTGAAAGGATGTAGATGTGATTCCAAATGTCTTTTCATGCATCATATCTTTTCCAACTGATTTGGTAGGCTATAAGTGTATCCATCACCTGCTTGAAATATTCCTCCTCATGTCTTTGTTTAAAACACGATTCATTTTCCCATTGTCTTGGTGCTTTTGAAAACTTAGGAGAGAAAGTAAATTTTTGGGTGAGGTTATGAGGACATCATCATGGACCCATAGACATGTGGCAACTTAATATTGGTCCATGTCAGTATTGAAGTGTCTCTAGGATTATCCTATCCATATTTGAGTTTGATATGGCAACCAGAGTCCCCATGGGTCCCTTTGTACATGTGGTTGTCTTTGATCAGCTCAAAAAGTGCCTTGTTGGCACGTTAGGATGTGTATAGTTTCCTTAGTGTCCCTAGTGGACTATTCTATTGGCTCAATATGGTGTTGAGTGGGTGGGAATATATGCACTGAGTGGGTCGATAGGTAGCTTGAAAAAATTGGAATACCATTGTCGTGAACCTAATGGAGTGGTTTTGATTTCAGTATCCCTATGATGCAACATTGCTCCACCTTCACCATGTTTCTCTTAAAACCATTGTCGCACCCCAAACACGTGCTAAATCCTATGCACTTTCTCGATGCAACACATGATTTCCACCATAGATCAAGCTCGCTTGCAACTATTGGATGATTAGGCCCTGCACATTCACCAATGCTCGATACTTAAGCATTGGTCTCATGATATAACCCACATTTTAACAGGGGTTTACACTTATTTGGAGCCTCACTAGTGCCTTTTTAATCTCTTGATAAGCACCCAGGCTTATGAAACTTAGCCTTGGGCCCTTAAGGCTTGCTTTTTTGTTGAATTCTCTAGGGAAAATTGAGCATATGCCACCCCTTTTTTATCCATGATATCTACAAGCTCACATTTGGCATTTGTTTTATCCAATTCGGCCTCATGATCTCAATCATTGTGCGTATCAGTGACATGAACAGATCTAGTGCTAACATCATCTCTAGCGGAGACAACATACCCCTATGGTATTCTGAGAAATGTAGAACAAGTTCCTTCTCCTGTTGGTTTACAGAGTCTGCGTTAAAGTAAAAATGCCCCTTGTGCACTTGAAAACTGATATGATATGTGAAACAAAATTTGTCAACAATTTACAACATTAAAACCCTAACTATTCACTTGTGTAACTAATGGTGAATGAAGTAAAATTCAAAATGCATAAACATGAATGGAAAAATATTTATTTGTGTACAAGGTAAGAAATTTTGCAACATTCAATACGGAAAGAAGTGTTTGAGGAACCTCCCATTTACAGGACCCCCAAATAACTCTCCATCCAATTTTCCTAATTCATATGTGTTGTTGTCTTATGTTGCAATGATGTGGAAGGGTCCAAGCCAAAGATTGTATAATTTCCCATGTTTTCTCTTTGCTTCTCTTATGGAATCCCACTTTAAGACTAGGTCTCTTGCATTGAAGCTTCTTTCCTCGGTCTTCTTGTCAAAAAAAAATTCATTCTTTCTTGATGAACTTGGGACTTCATTTGCACCCAATCTATTACCCGATGGACTTCAATTAGTTGATTGATTCATCTCTGCATATCATTTGACTATGCTTCTTCATATTGTAGTAGCTTCATCACAGGAAGGTTGAGTTGGATATGAAAAATGACCTCTAATCCATACACTAGATGAAAAGGAGAAGTTTCAATGGACACCTTGATTCTTACTCTATCTATCCACACTGCATATTTTAAATGTGAATCACATGCTTTCTTTTTTTGGGACAACATCTTCTTGATGATATGGATGAGATTCTTATTGGATGGCTCAGCCAAGCCATTTCAATGTAGTTAATAGGCAGTGAATTTCCCAAGCTCTATATTGTAATCTTGAAAAAATTCCATAACCTTAAAATATTTGAATGCTTGGGAATTGTCAGTTATGATCCTTTTAGGACATCCAAACCTTGCTAAAATGTTCTCTTCAAGGAACTTGATAATGACTATATTAGTCGCTTCTTGGGTAGGAATAGCCTCCACCCACTTGGTGAAGTAATACGTGGATGTGAAGACATTTGTGTTTCCCACTTGAATTTGCATTTATTTCACCAATGAAATCCAATCCCCATTGTTGGAAATGTGTCCTTTCTTTGATAGGTCTGAGTGGAAGAGGATGCAACTTCTGCTTTCCTATAAACATTTGACATTCAACACATGCTCTAACCATGCATTTTACATCAGATATTAATGAGGGAGAGTAATAACCAATTATGAGGATCTTGTATGTAGTGGCTCTCCAAGCATGTTATCCTCCACATGTCCCTTTGTGAAACTCAGTGATAATGCCCTCACTTTTTTCTTCGGTAAGGAAATTCAATAATATACCTCTTATCCTTCCAAAACAAATTCTCTTCCAAAATATAGTATTTCATAGGCTTGACTTTTATATATCTAGACTTAGCTTTGTCCCATACTAGCGGACAACTTGAATTTTATAGGTAGAAAATTGCATCTTTATACCAATCAAATTTAAAAAATTTAGGACATACCTTAGAAGATGGGTCATGTATTTCATCTTCTTCTAGTTCTAATGTCATGATGTTTATTGATATAGATTCTATATCAAGATCTCTGCAATTTGATTCAACTAGTAGTTTAGCCAGTCTTGGTCCCTTTATCAACTTAGTGGTTTTGATTTCCAAATCATATTCTTGGAGTTTGTAAATCCACTTACCCCTTCATCCTTCACGGTCAGGCTAAGAAATAATATCCTTTATTGCACTAGTAGGTACGAAGGAAAATACTTTTGAATGCAGTATGTAATATCTGAATGCTTTCAATTGCTTGACCAGGGTATAATCGTGTTTATCTAGGTTGATATATTTCAGTTCATTATCCATTAAAGCTATGTTGAAGAAGTCTATGGTATGGTATTGAATTTTTTTTCATAACATTAGAACAGCTATAGTATGTTCTAAAGAAAAAAAGAAGACAAGGAACTCTTTATCATAGTTTTGGATAACTAGCATTGGTGATTCTCTCAATGCCCATTTGATTCACTGGAAAGACTCTTTAGCTTCAGTTTTCCATTTTAGTTCTCGATCCTTCTTCAACATGCTAGTGAAATTCCTTACCATCTCAACAAAAGTTGGAACAAGTATTCTTAGGAAGTTAATCCTACCTAGGAAGGATCATATCTCTTTTATGTTTCTAGGAAGAGAAATTTGTTTAATTTCCTCCACTCTTTCTGGATCTATATTCAACACTTCCTTTGATACAATATTTCCTAGGAGATTCCCCTCTGTCATTGCAAAATAATACAATTTTGGGTTCAATGAAAAACCAAATTTTCTGCACTTCACAAGGGTTCTCCTCAAATGCTTGAAGTGATATTCATTTGTCTTAGAGAAGTTAGTCATGTCATCAAGGTATGTAACAATGAATCTATCCTCTCCCACAAAGGCTATGTCCATAAATCATTGGAATGTGACTCTTGCATTTATCAAACCAAAAGTCATTTGTCCATACATGAAAGTTCCCCGTGGGGTTTTGAAGGTTTTATTTTCCTTTTCTTCAGGATGCATTTCCACCTGGTTATATACTAAGAAGCCATCCATGATGGAGATACTAATTTATACCACTACTTTTTGAAGCATATGATCCATCTTTGGCAGAGTGTAATTATCCTTTAGTGAGCATTTTTTTAGGTTTCTAAATATACACAAAGTCTTATCTCTCCACCCTTCTTCCTATCTGGAACCTGATTTTCCACCCATTCGGAATATCTAAGGGGAATAATGATTTGGGAATCAAGTAGTTTCCTCACCTCTTTCTTAATGGTAGGTAGTAAGAGCAAGTTTACCTACCTTAGTTTCTACCTAAAGGGATTAGTACCAATCTTAAGTGGTATTCTATGTTTTATGATGTTGGTATCATAAGTCTTTAGGTCTTCATATATCAGGGAAAAAACATCCATGTACTCCTTAAACAATTGTAGATATTCTTCATTGTACTTAGGAGGAATATCTTTATACAAATTTATGAGTTTGGGCTCTTTGTCTCTCCCAATGTTCCATTCATCAATGTTTTCATTTTTAGGAAGGCTTGTTGACTTTATAGGAATGCAATTTCTATCAAAGATATGCTCTAGGGGAACTATTCCTTTGGGGATAAAATTATTTTTGAGTTGAAGGAATTTATGTCTAGCTGTGTATTCACTAAATTAAAAAGTGATTTGAATTTCCCTTTTGAGTCATGGGGTCACCATATTCTTCATCATCTAAGTCCACATGGATATTGACAAACTCCTTTATGAATTCCATGAAATATCTCTTGGTCATTCTAAAAAACTTTCCATTACTTGATGTTATCATGTATGGATGGTCTATGCCTCATCTCAATTTCATACCTCATTTGAGGGACAATATGGGTTTTAAAGGTACTAGCTACTAATACTAAGGTACCATCCTACTAGTTAAATTCTATAGTGATAGCAGTAATACTAAAATCCTTATCAAAATTATCAAGTAAATCCCATAATTGATTTTTGTATTCCCTCGTCTTTGGATTCCTTGTCTGATATCAACCTTTGATTTGTTGCACCACTAGAAATGAATCTCTAAATACCATCAGCCCGATGATCTGCAATTTTATTGCTACCTCTAGGCCTAGAATCAGAGCCTCACATTCAAATACATTGTTAGTTTCCTCAAAATCCATCTTGTAGGAAAAATGAATCTCTTTCTTGTTGGGGGAAATGAGTACCAAACTAGCTACTACTTCTTTTTAATATGCCCCATCAAAATAAATTTTCAAAATACCACCTATTTCTTCAATAGAGCTTGTCAAAGGGGCTGTGAGTGTGGGAGACTCCTTTTATTATTCATTTTATGTGATGATACAAAATCCAAGATATTCATCAACATCATATATAGGGTGATTTATAGGATTTTTCTGATCACTAACCACATAAGAACATTTTATTTATTTGTATAATCTCCTATTCTCTCCTCCCAAAACTGGTACAATAGCATAATTTATGTCCATCTTCATTGTACCACCCAGATTTTGTTCCCATGTTCTTGATAGAAGCATACCATAGTTTGCAAGAACACCATCCACCACTACATTCATAATTATGCTTTTGAAAGTAAGCAGAACCAAAGTGACTACCATATCTTTGATCATCCCATCACATTTTAATTTTTTAGCATCAAAAGAATAGAGATCATGATATGACCTAGTTAATTTTAAGCCCATATTTTCCATGACTAATTTGGGCATAAGATTGTGTGAGGCTCCGAAGTCAAGCATAAAATTATGCAGAATCTTGTCATGTATATTTAATGTTATGTAGAAAGGTGCAACAAATTCTTCTTTGTCATTTATCTGAGGGACAAAAACTATGGTGGGAGACTCATCTTGTAGATTCATTGTATCGGGAGGACTTGTTGATCCTTTCACTTGTATCACTTTCTCAATCTATCTGTGGTATGAAGGAATTTTGTCCAACTCCATCAGTGTGATAGGAATATTGATTTTGGACATTTCCCTTTCAATGTTGAAAGGTGGAACTGGTTCCTCAAGTTCCTTAACTTATTTCTCTCTCTTTGAAGGTTATCCAACCTTTTTATCCTTAGGAATATTGTTTAGTTCTTTGAGTTTATTTATAAAAAGACTTGGGATAGGCTTCTTACGTTAGGGTTGACTATCTTGGTTGGCTACCTTGTTCCTAAGTCTAAGATCATATTTCTTATTCATCTTAGCATGCAGTGCACCAACAAAAATCCTCTATTGAACAAAGGAAAATGCTTATTTGTTTGATTTACTTTTGGGGGTTCTCCTTTTTGTTGTTAAGTGAATATACATAATCATCTTGGGTTAGATGCATGCAATTTTTATTCCCTTGTAACATGTGGATTTCCTAGGATTCTCACCATACTCTTATTCAATTACTTCTTCCACAAGATTTCTTTCATTATTAGTTCTTACAAGGGGTTGGATGGGATATTCCTCATTCATTCTTTATCTTCTCATGAGTTGAGGATTGAGATTCGTTTTGAACTAATTAGGTTTCTTAACCCTCCTTCTTGAGGAACATTATTTTCATTACCATTTTCCATCTGAAATATAGACATCTTATTTTTCAAATTTATGATTAGTTTAGACATTTTATCCATTCAGACTTCATGGGACTATTTGATAGGATCTAAGGGACCACAATCTTCTATAACATTCTTTCTTTCTACTTGATTTGGATTTTGTCTCATTTTTCTTGATGGAATCATATTCCCTTCAATATATATTGCAGCATCTAGCATTATCAACAGAGTTGGAGCCCTTCATTCCCTTAATACCATGGTAAAATCTACATCAAAGGCTCCAACATATGTGACCTTACTCGCTTTCTATAATGGATTCATATCTCTAGGGATATTGTTGTATAACTTGTTAGATAGTATGTTAATGTCAACAACATGCTCATTTTCTGTCTTCTTGAGTGAGCCAACTTTGGTAGGTAATATAGGCTCTCTCTCTTTTCCCCACATTGATTCATAAATGCAAACTCAAGAGCATGCTAGCCATCTATTGAGGCTATATGAAGTTCCCTATACTACTTTCGAATATCTTCTTCCAAGGTATGAAAAAATAACCTCATGAAGACATCATCATGCTCTACGAACAAGTCAGTGACGTCTTAGAAGGTCGCTACGTGTTCTTCAACAAAATGAGTTGGTTCACTATTGTATTTGGGAAATATATTCAAATAATTTTTAGGGAGGTCGTAGATGTTCATGGGGAGATTCAATGGGCCAAATATAGTGGTAACCCAAGGATTTAAAGGTGGTCGAGAGGTGGGGGTTCATTTCCCCTAGCTCTTCCTCCTCCTAGGTTGGCCATACGATTTTATTGGATGCGGTTATGGGATGCAAAGGATGGAGGATTAACAAGGTTTTTTAAGAAGGGTTTAAGGGAAGAACTCGCTTCTTCATAGAAACATATGGGTGAATTATGTATACATACTAAGGGTTCGAGAGGTAACTTGGAAGAAGAATAGGAATTGACATGTATATAAATTAAATCAACAAATATGCTACCTCTATGAACAATATAAGGATATGTTTCAAAATTAGAGTTACTTGAATATGAAGAGATGTGACGTTATTTGATATTTCTCTTGGTCATGAGCTTCTCCAGATATGAGTTTATTAGAGTACGCTTAGGATCTGGGTTTCTTTTGGTGTATCTTCTATGAGACACTAGATATTTTCTCTCTAGAGTTTCAAGGTGATATTATCAACATCCAGATGCCTGAAACTCATTCACCTTCGAGTATCAAAACATGCAATGTCGTATCCCCGGGGAAAGATATATTCATATTTTTCTCCCCGGAAACAACGCAGTTTCTGATGTTATCCCTCGAGATGTTCTAGGATGTCAACAAAACGATGTCGAGGAACCCTGGGGCCTAAGACTTTGGGTGATCCTTAAATCCATGCTTGTAGTAATTGAAATTATGAAAAAAAGTGGGTAAGTTTTTCTCTCTCTCTTATAGAATTCTTGGACCTCAAACAATCTCAATCCAGATATTAAAAATTTCATCACCAAGAGGAATTTTTCCACGAGTGCTTCATACAATTGATTTTAAATATAGGCAAGGTGATGGATTTGAAGAAATACACGATAAACATATGAGGCACTGGAAATAGTGAATCTCATAATTTATGTAAAAGAGTAACGTGCTGAGAAATTAAGAATTCAACAGTTCTAACAAGTATACCAGATCATTAAAACACAAATCCAACAATAGACATCTTCAAACATTTAAATCCACGGAGTTACCCTCTGCATATCATTAAGCATATGGAGGAATGAAAATAAGTAGTCATTGTTAAGAGGAAATTTATTCACTATCATAAGCATACAAAACACAATTACAATGAACATGTTATACAAGAAGCGAAAATGAGATGGTGGATTTTACAAGAGCACATGCATAAAAAGAAATACAAATTGAAACATAATGCAAGGGATTAATCTCATGAATCCTGCAACCTTAAATATCTATCTGTGTCTAAGGGGTTTTGATCAAACAACCCTGGTTGTAAGAAACTCTCAAATTTCCCAAGGTGTTGGCCTGAAAAATGACCTCCTTATCTTACTTTATAGGCTCTTCATTTGTAGGAAAACCATTTTTTTAGACCAATAGTGCTTCTTGAAAAATAGATGCTTCTTGTTAGAATCTTTATACCGCTCCGGGTTTTCTAATCGATCTAGAACCGAACTTTTACAAGGTAAAAAATTATTTTTATTCCCAAAGTTGACTTGTCGTACTGTTAAGAGAGATGTTCCATTTTCCTAATCTGTGATTATGCCTATATATCTTTAGGTGGTTCGATTGATTATCATTATTGTGTTGAGAACTCTAGACCCGAGTTAGTCATTTCTTCTTAGCTAATATTGCCCAATTAAAATAGGGCATGACTGACCAATCCTATGAATCTTCTTCTTCAAGAGTCTCTAGTGCACTGATAGGATTGGAAATTGTACCATAGGGTAGATTCCCAATTGTCCTTTGATTCTCAGTTGTTGTCTAATGATACCAGAGAAGGACATTCTCTCCTTCATGGAATGTAGAACACACTCTCTCAATTTCTGTATCTAAGATGGCTCATTACCTTCTCCTAAATGGAGAGAATTCTTAAGTGGGTCATTGTCTATGACACCTAGCATCCGCGTAAATCACCTTTAGAAATAAAACTACTCACAAATTGGTTCCTTTTGATCCTTTGGTTTTATCTTATAGGATTTCGACATGTGTTTGGTGGAGACAATTTATGGGATGAAGATATTCTTCACACCCAACCTGATCTACTAAGATCTAGGGCTCACATGACAGTGCATGTATAGGAAATGAATTTTGTCCTCTATCAGTTGCAAGAAATGATATGATGACTGGTGAAAGGATGTAGACATGATTCCAAATGTCTTGTTATACATCATATCTTTTCCAATTGATTTCGGAGGCCATAAATGTATCCACCACCCACTTGAAATATTCCTCCTCGTGTCTTTGTTAAAAACACTTGTCATTTTCCTAATGGCTTGGTTCTTTTGAAAACTTAGAAGAGTGCATGAAATTTTGGGTGATGTTATTTGGACATCATGATGGACCCATGGACACGTGGAAGCTTAATATTGGTCCATGTCAGTGTTGAAGTGTCTTTGGGCTGATCCTTTGTGTCAATGAGTTTGATATGGAAACCAGAGTCATAATGGGCCCCTTTGTACATGTCGTTGTCATTGACAAGCTCAAAAAGTTCCTTGTTGGCGCGTCAGGCTATCTCTAGTTTCCTTAGTGTCCCAGGTGGATTGTTGTGTTGGCTCCATGTGGCGCTAAGCGAGTGGGAAGATATGTGTTGAGTGGGCGGATAGGAAGCTTGAAAAAATCAGAATACCATTATCGCGACCTTAGAGGAGTGTTTTTTGTTTCTGTATCCATGTCATGCAACACCATTATACCTTCAACATGTCATGCAAAACCATCATTACACAACAAGCGTGTGCTAACTCCACTGCACTTTCCTGATGTGATATATTTTTTCCATCGTAGATCAGACTTGCATTCAATCATTAGATGATAGGGCCCCACACATTCACCAATGCTCTATCCTTAAGCGTTGGTCTCATGATATAACCAACATTTGAAAAGTGGTTTATAGCTAACCAACATTTAAAAAGTAGTTTACAACTATTTTGAGCGTGATCAACCCCTTTTTAAGCTCTCGATAAGCACCCACGATCCTAAAACTTATCCTTGGGACCTTAGGGCTTATTTTTCTATTGAATTCTCTAGGGAAACTTTAGCATATGCCACCCCTTTTCGATCCATGAGCTCTGCAATCTTGTCATCGGCCTCTATCTTGTCCTATTTGGCCTCATAATCTTGATCATCGTGCGTATCAACGATTGGATCAAATCCAATATTAACAGATCTAATTGATGTAGTTATTTAACTCTACATATATGAGTATACTAATTCACTTCACCATTTATTTATGATGTTTATGTCCATGTTGAAATTGAAAATGTTTACTCTTCGATATTTTCCTTTTCCTTTGACATATCCAATATAGTTATTCCTATGATATTTTTTCAGTCCACCATTTAAAAAAAATATGATGGTGTGATTTTTTATGTGGGAAACTTATAATTTTCTCTTATTGTATAAAAGTGTATGTAATTTTGTGCCCTCTCTTGTATATATAATAAGATATCTATATAAATTACATAAGCTTACTACGTATTTAGAAAGTCAAAGTCTTTCACAAGGCCCCTCAACTTGCTATCCATGGGATCTAGTAGGTGCGCTTAGATAGCTTTGAATTCACTCTATTGTTATAAATATGCATTGACATTTCATGGTTGTTTCCAACTTGCAAATTGTCGAAGTCATAACATTACCATAATGTTTACATATACACTTGAGAAGAGGAGTATTAAGAGGGAGGAAGGTTATCATGTTATAGGTTGAGTAGATGCAATTGATTTTGATTATGAATATAAATATAAATAGAATAATTTTAATTCATGTTATTTTATTTGGCTATTTTTTATTTAGTTATATAAAGTATATCATTTATATTTAAATTTTAATAGTAGTTTTTTTATATTGTATTTTCTTTTATTTTTTATTTGTGTTTATATTCAAAATGTGTTTTTGATATTTTCATTTTATAACTTTGATTGGCTATTAATTTATGCATAAAATTGATTGACTATAAATTTGTGTGAACATAAATTAAAGGGAAATGATAATAATATTGGAACATCAAGAGATTCATGTTTCTTTTTTAATTGGGATTGAGTTTTGTTTGAAATTATTTTTCTTCTTAATGAATTAGTGAGACTAGTTTCATGAAAATTTGAAATTGATTCACTATCAGAGAAAATATCTACAACTGATAAGCTCAAAATCACATAAAAAAATTTAGAGTGATTCCATGCAGTTTTGCTACAAAATTCCTTTACAAACCGACCTACCAAAAAGAGTACTATGAAAAAAATTAATGATGTACAGATTCATCATCTAGGACCTTTGGTATTTCCTGGTGAACTGAGTTGTTTCCTTTAATTTCCATTAGTATTGTTTCTCAAACTCTCTAGCCCTCTCTTGAAGTCCCTTGTTGAGGAATTCTTGATAATTGATTGTTTGAAGCAGGTTGAGACTGTTGGGTAAAAACCAAGGATCTTAAATATTTGTGTTCTTCCTCTAGTGTTTCGATGTGCCAGAAAAGAGTGACAACAAGTTTTTTTAATTCTCCCAATCTACCAAATACTTGTTAAACTCCAGAGCTCTTTGCATCCACCATCTCCTCATACCTTCCAATAATTATTTTGATGTCACTCCATGATGGGTCCATGATTACCAATTTGGTCACCCAATAGAACCTCCACGAACAAGTAACAAGAGGATTCCCCAGGAAATGAACCTTCTACAAAATCACCTTCTCCCAAATAGTCAACAGGTGTAAACTCAAAGTTGAAGGGCCAACAGTCTGTGCTATCTTCAGATCCTTTCTCTAGAGATATATAAAGATTTATGAAAGAAAATAAAACCAAGGGACTGCTAATATAGAAGGACCAAACCTAAGGAAACGATGAAGGCCTTACCACAACCTCCCCAAATGATAGGAACTCACTCGAAATGTATTGATTCCCAATATTGCAACAAGTACATGGGTTCTGCTCACAAGAACGACTTGCTTCCTTTTTACCATTCAATATCCCCAATTGAAGGACAATCAAACCATTTACCAAACTATGGAAACTTCAAATTCTACAAAAATATGATTTATAAACCGGATTAGGTTTAGAATATCTTTGCAAACCAAAATGACTATAACCAAACCCTTCAGAATTGTCATTAAATAAAACATCATTTTTTACAAAGACAAAATGAAAAAAAGGAAATAAAAATAAAAGGGGATAGGGATTGTTCCAATTATGGTCTGAATTACAAGAAATATTTGCACTCTCAATACCATTCAAAAACCCAGGGCAACCAGACCAAAGCCCGGTCTCTCGAAATTGCGAGTTCTGCAAAATTTTGACTCATAAACTAACTAGAATCATAATTGTCTTTCGAAACTAACTAATGGTATCCATAACCTTCATATTTAATGTTAATTAAAACCCCTTTCCTAAAAAATACAGAGTCAACAATAGTCGAAATTGAATGAAAGGTAAAAGGGGAATTATTCATATAGTGACCAGAATTGAGAAGAGAGAACCTAGCAGGCAACAAAGAGATATTTTGTCAATAACAAACAATCCTCTTCAAATATTTTAGAGCTATTGACCATATACCATTGTTATGTGAATTCGTTGTTCTTAGTATAGCCTCCTCTTTTATAATAGTGATAAAGTTTTCTCTCTATGCAACCTCTTCTATCATATGTGTTTTGTGTTCTTTGGATCCCAATTCTTATCCTCGGAATGACTAAAAGGTTTGTGTACTTTTTCCATGGTATTGTTCTAAGTGTAAACTTCCCAACAACTCTATTCAATATTAGAGCTATGGCCTAGACTCTAGTGTAACCAGGGAATTTGGAGAGTTGAGTGATGGTTGAGCAAAACTTCAGCCTCCATAATGGATAATAATCCTTCTTATAAATAGTCTTGGGAATATTCTCGTTACACCCACATGCACACATAGATTTTACTCATTATTCGACAAAACATAATAAAATTCCATCTCATACCAATTGATATCTCTACAAAGGCTAAAATAACAAAAATATAATGATACCCTTGAGCACTTTTAGTTTGATGGCGCTTTCTCCAAGTGCAAATGTCCTCTTTGACCTTCTTTCTTATCATAAAAAATGTTTAATCACTGTTGAATATGCAACATAGATTGAAAAATAACTTTTTGATTTACATTTTTAGTAGAGTATGGCTACCAACAACTCATCCCTTTCAATTTTCCTCTCATTAGATTTTCTTTATTAGAAATAGGGGTGAGTGATATGTATCAAATATTGTTGACTGAATTGCATGCATAGTAGGAAAAAAATAGTATATTTGGTCATCCCTAAAATATATTTCTCAATATGTCCATCAAATGGATTGCTTATGCCTTCCATCAAATAATGCGTGTTTCTTGCAACTAACTTATCATGAACATATAAAACAACCCAACGGTAATATAATCAACCGAAGTGAGATGGAGTTGACTTGAGGGATATAATTCCATTCGGAAAGTAAAGGAATCAACTAATATGAATGAAATTGAACTGAGGGAGAATTGATTTAACTAGACAACATGTAAATCGATCAGTAAGTAAAGACCAACATAACATTCAATTAAATCACCTAGGGAGAGACTAAATTCCTCTTTGGGTTGTGTACAACTTGGAAGGATGGTGTATGAACTATAGGTGAGAGAGAGAATGTTCAAGTAAGTATGAAATGACCCAGAGAGGAAATGAATAGACCTATGATCGAGGAGGATCTAAGAATGCTCACAGAGGTCCACAAAGATCTAGAACATCCGCAGAGGTCTAGAATGGTTAAAAAATGCTCAAAATTAAAATTCTTTAATTCATCCCAAAAATTCCATCAATGTGTAGAGATCATAGATAGCTTTCCATCGATGCAAATTTTTCCTCAAATGGATTTTGTATGAAAAAGTTATGAGCGGTCAAAATTCTAGTCAAACAAGAAAAGTCAAAGGTCAAAGGGAAAAAAAGGTGAAACGTGTCACTAATGCAAGGGTGACAAGTGGAACATAGTTATTGGTAGCTCATTGGGAAAGGTACAACACCATTGGATCAATCATTGGTTGACAAGTGACATACAAGTGGTCAAATTATCGAATGACATGTGGCATTGGAGAGCTAATGAGAGGTTGCCAC
>JZKD02S0600059.1:16388-27783 GCA_000966675.3 Picea glauca | reverse complement strand
TGTGGGTATATAATCAAGCCCTCCTTCTCAATTGTAAATCATCATTTTTATCATATATTTTATCAATCATTTATATTTTATACATATTATACAATTGCATTCCTGGTTATCTATTACAAGAGTGCTCACAGCTGATCCGGTCCACATCTTGGATCATCGTGTTCGACAGCTATGACGTCGAACGGTAGATCAAGTCAAGGTCCAGTGGGACAATTATAGTCCACACTCAGCAACCTGGGAGGATGCATATGATATGCGCTAGCAGTTCCCATTTTTGTTTGATGGATAGACATATGATACTGTCATACACTTTATTCAACATTTATACTGTGAAAAATTCGAGACAAAGTTTAGACCAAGAGGGGGTGTATGTAACATCCCTCTTTGGCGCACTGAGCAAACTTATTCTTTGAGGACACTTCCTCGCAAGTGATCCAAATTATTATTCTATTAAAACATTTGACTTTGATTATGATGCGTTATGGGTAGATGACATGTTGTTTTACTACATTGACATAGACAGGTTCTATTGACTTGGTTTTACTGAGGGTGCGGGGTTTTGGAACTTCAGGATGCAGAGGCATCGATGGAACCCCTTGGACTTCGGATCGAGTCAGGGAGTGTGCCATTCGGGTTTGATTATTTTACTATGATATTAGTCCATCTGACTAGATGATATGATGTGGATATGTTCTAACATGATTTGTTGATCATACAGGCTAAAGATAGCTTGCCAACCAGACTCACATATGGAGTAAAGGGGTCACACATGACTACTAGATATGTTGAGGGAGAGGTGTGGACAACAGCCCTGCCACATCCTACTAGCACTCCCGTCATGGATCGAACTATAGGTTAATGATTACCTAGTTCGAGAGGACCCACGATGCCGTGAGGGAAGACTTCGACAGTCACTCACGATGATTCTAAGGGGCACGCAATAAGGCGGGGGCCTTATTCCTTGGAGGCCCTTAGTCTCCCTCAAGTTCACCTGGCGGAGTGTTGACTCCAGGGGTTATTGATGTCTACGAATCGGTCAAGAGGCGAGTGGAACCCTTGGAGCAAGTAGTGTGTCCTGAAGGGCACGTCGCGCAAAGGAACAAATGAGGCGAGTGGAACCCTTGGAGCACCTAGTGCATCCTGAAGGGCATGTCACATTGATGATGATAGAGGGATGAACCTAGATGGCCCTAAGACAAATAACATGTTAAGAAATTTTAAAATGATTTCCCTAATTAAATGTCACCCAGTACAAAATTTAAGTTCTAAGTCTAAAAACTACGCTAGGGGTAAAAATTTGCATACCTAAAAAAAAAATAATAATAAAAAAAAATAAATAGATAAAATAAAATAAAACAATAAAATTTAAAATAAAAACCACTTAAGTAATAATTATGGTCTTCATAAAATTTTGTAACATGAAGGGAGTAAGAAATTAAATTATTCATAAGAAATAAAATATATGGATACAAAAAGTAAAGAGGGAATTGATTATTTTATCTTTTGATAATTTAAAAAGATACTAAATTAATGATAAAAGGGAAAAGGGGTTATATTCCACACCTACCTTTCAAGTTCTAAGTAAAAGGGGAAAGAGGGAAAAAAAAAATAGGAAACTAGGGAAAGGAGGTAACATAAAAAGGAAAAAGGGGAACTTAAGTGAAAAAGAGAGAAGTCAACTTAGTAAAGAATCTACATTTAAGAGCTTTCTAATTTTTAAACTGAATTAACAATTTCATAATAGGGAAAGCCTTTAAAACCTGTAAGGGAATCTAGGAACACCTAGGTGATTTTAGGAGAAACTCTAGGTGGGTGAGGGAAATAAAGATAATTACTTAATTAAAGAAATTAATTTATGGAGGAATGTAGGGGATGGGGGACACTTGTACGGAGAGGAAATTTTAGGAAATTATTTCTAAAACTTTAATTAAATGATATTTTAGGAAAGAAAGGAATGCTCGAAACTCTATAAAATAAAGGAAGGAGAAGGATGAAGGATCATCTTCTGTTTGTGTAACGTTATGCTGCAGAAATATCGAATTGACTGATTTACTTATGGGTGTTGGGTTACCCAGCTCGGTGAGGAGTGGTATCTTGACCTTGTAAGGCGAGATGGGAGCGAGATGAAACCTATGGATAGCGTGTGTGGCCTCTTTGTGGCTCGGGGGGCTAAGGGGGAAGAAGAGTACCCATATCATTGGTCGGGAGGTACCGGTGAGGTCTCAATGGTCGATGAGCGGGAGTTGCACGGAGCGCGGGACGACATTCGAAGTGGGAAATCAGGAAATGGTATGCCGTTTTTATTTGTAGAGTAAAATTCATTAGGACTTATGCTTGGATCTACATGTTGATTTGTAAATGGATTGGATGTTTAGATTGATAGAAAACCCCTTTTTCTTAGCCTAGATGATTGTCTGGATGATTGATTTCCCATGGCCTTCGTCCCTGCATGACTCGACATCCCTGTGGTTGACTGTGACCCTTGCAATTGATTTGATTTTCATCCCTAGCACGCCAGTCCTCGCCTGAGAAGTCGGCCAGGAGCTTGATCTATGGTCGTCGCCTTAGCATTAAAAGAACTATGGATCTCAATGCCCTGCTTTTCTGTGCAAGGATGGTGAAGTGAAGGACGAACTCATCCATCTACCTTTGTTATTGTCCTTGGTCGATTGTTGTTTGTGCCCTCTTGGTATTTAGCTTGTTCATTGTTGCATTTTTTTATTGTTTTTTCTTTTCACCCTGGAGTCATCGCCTACACTCTTCTTGGCCGAATGGTTATAGATAGGGGCTATGGTAGCCTAAAGCCCATCCAAGCATTTTAATGGATGAGAGTTCGATTTTGTTTGTCAGATGACTAGTATTGAGCCGAGTTTTCATTTAGTTTTTGTTTATTATTTTTTAAACTGCCGATAGAATCCTTGAATTATCATTTCGTGTGATCCTTCTGTCTAGACCCTTGAGTTCTCCTGCCTCTATCTGCGTTATATTGATGTTTATTGGCTCTGTGTTTTAAAGGGTTGAAGGCATTTTTTTACTGAAACATGGCTCTTTCCTTTTACATTTAAATTGACTTTGATTCCTTATATTAATGGCCTTGGGGTCTACGTCCTGCATTTCCTTTACTGGTGTGTGTCTTGACTGAGCAATTTAATTTAGGAATATTTTACTCCACCGTGTTTTTTTTACTCGAGATCTTTATAGTAAACACCTGTGTTTACTTTTAATTGTCGGACATGGTTAATGACCTTGTGTTACTCATTGATTTCTGGATAGTGTTGATCTTGGGCCTTTGCATATGCACCTCCATTGCTCTGTGCTCACAATCTTGGCCTGCTTGTTCCCTGCCTACCAATGTGTCTCTTGGGCATTTTCGTATCTACACAAAACAAAAAACAAAAAAAATGTTTCCTCTTAATATGGCACCCTCGAACTAAAGGAACCAATCTGTTACCTTCCTCATGCTCGTAGCCTTCCATTGCATGTATGAGTCTTCTGTTGTTGTTGTTCCCATACTCTTAGGCGTAAATTTGTGTCCACATTCACTGTGTGGGGGCAGTCGCTGCCAGTCTCCTTTTCTCAACCTTGATTCACTCCTTTTGAATTCGGTTATGCATACATGTGTTCTTAGAATCTCTTAGCCATGCGCCCAGTAGACCCATCACACCTAAATTTAATGAGTTCTGTCGAGATATTAGGCTATCTGCCTTTGCTTCTTTTATAGCGAATTTTAGAGACACCATATCTTTTTCAGCATACTATGTGGAAAGTAGCACCTTGGCATTTTCCTGGACGTTATACACTTAACCAAACCCATTGTGTTAGCTTGGAATGGTGGGAGACTTCTGTTTTTCCCTCTACAAACGCAATTTATTGTTGGAACATTTCCCCTGGGTAAGGAAGACCAGGTTCGATGCCCTACCTACGTTTGAATTCCGTTCCTGGTAACGTTGTTTGAATTCCGTCCCTGGCAAATGATGACCTTCCTCTTTAAAATTTAGTTGATTTCTGGAATATTAGTTGCATGTTATAACTAGCAATGTTTTTGCAATTTAGATAAGAAACAAAAAAAAACAATCCAATCCTTCAATTCAACTTAGGAGCAACTTTCTAATTTAAAGAAATCCATTCCTTAATTACAGAATTTAGTAACTTACTCCTTTTGGTTAATGACTTGAAACACTCCCTTATTTTATGCCGAAAATTGTGTGCCCGGGTAATGTAAACGAGTGGAGCCCATGCCCTTGAAAAAAAAAAAGAGGGATAATATAAAATGAGTATAAAACTTTAATATCCTTGCAGCTATACTCACTCCCAGTGCAATTTCTGTCCCTACTTGCACTTGTCGTGATGTATGTTTCAACACCTTGTTAATGTTGGTAAATGCATCAATGGAATTGGTAGGTGTTAATGTAGTCAGACTAATGATGGAATGTATTGAGTTAATATTGTCTCCATGATGTTCCTGTCATGACGTAGTTAGTATTGTTAGTAGTATAATAATTGATAGGTCATTTATTATTTAATGCCATGTTATTAAATGCCTTGGTAATCTGCTTTGTGATAAAGGCTTTTATTATTTGCTTCATTGTTATTTTAAATGGTAGCCTTCTAGTTTGAAATGGAAGCTATTGTTATCAAGATTAATGGCTAGTTAGAAGGAGTGTTGGATTAAAGATGGGTTGCATATTTCACCTTGCTAGACATGTTGCATTTAATGTCCATTTGCTTAATGGCTCATTTATAATTTTAGTCAAGCTAGTTAGCCTACAATTGATGTTACTTATATTTTTAACCATGGCGAAGTTCAAACTGGCTTATTGGATTCTATTTAATGTTGATTTAGATGGCACCTTAAGACAATGTGGATGCAATATTGATGGTTTTAGTTCTCACTTCTTGCGCAATGGATTGTATGTTGTGAATGATAGTCATAGATGTTGGGTTTCTTACGCATCGAGATTTATGTAGTAGATGGTGGTTCTAGATAATTAGCTTTTCCATCTAGTTTATTTTTGGTTGATGGCCTTACACTTATTTATTTCTTGTGCACCTGAAAACTAAGGTTTTGCATGACGTATTGCAAATGTTATATTTTACTTCTTGCACGCAAGGGAATGTCAATGTAATGTATGGTAGATGGTTATTTACTTATTGCGTCATCAAAATTTATTGTAACCATTCCGAGTGTAAGAGTGTTTAATGTGCGACCTTATATAAATAACATAGTTTTCATTTTGAGCGTAAATGAAGTGTTCCAATGTCTACCTTATGAAAAATACTTTAAACGGACGGCTTTAAATATTCTTGAAAGATTTATAGAATTTATTATTGTGGGGTGAAGTTTCCTGGATGATCTTGATGTTGTCTTTTAGCTTGTCGGCTTGGAATTGTACTATTGGGGTGGGATGTAGACACCTCCATGTTCTTCAGAACAGTCACCAGCCTTGAGACCTTAAATGGTCAAAATCGATTGGAACCTGGGCTTGAGTGTTACTTATGTGTCCTGGAGGTCCTAACCATTGCAGTGTAGGACGGGTGGGTAGTCAATCTTATTTTTGTCTGTTGATTGTCGTTCCTTGCGTCATGATACGTGTTATGCCTATTAGGTTGTTATGTGTTGTTGCGTGAGTTGCATGTGTTGTGTCGTCGTCGTGTTGCGACGTAGAGTATAATATATTTATTACCCTTGTACCCACGCACACACAAAAAAAAAATTGCACTTGTTATGAGAGGTTGATGTCGTGACGAACGGGAGGTTTGTTACATTTACAGAAGAAAAAAAATTTGGAAAAGGAGGAGATGTGTACTTAGATTTATCAAGCACACATGTAGATCATGAGGCATGGTTGGTTGACTCAGGTGCTTCCTTTCATATGACTCCTCACGGGGAGTAGTTTTGTGAATATGAAGGGTATGATCTAGGTGATTTTTTCCTAGGTGATGACTCAATAACGAAAGATCACGAGATGAGGAAAATTCAAGTTGAAGCTCATGGAGGAAAGGATTAGAACACTCCTTGGTTTTCTTCACATCCCAAGATTGACCAAAAATTTGATTTATATAAGAAAAATGGATGATGCAGGAGTAAAAGCAATGTTTGAGAAAGAAACCTGCATCATGGTTTGAGGTACAATGGTGTTTCTGAAGGGAGTTCAATGTGGAACTATGTATAAGTTGCAAGGAAACACTATTATTGATGGGTGCAATAGTTCCATTGTTCCTGATATAGGATTTTGATAAGAAAAAAATATTACAGTCTCTAGAGAAAAGGCTATGTTGTGGCATCAAATACTGGTGAAGATCGAAGAGAAGGGCCTTTGAATACTGCATGAGAAAGGTATGGTTGAAGGTATTTATAACTTCTCTCTGGATTTTGATTTTTGTGAACATTGCGTATATGGGAAGTAGAATCATGTAAGATTCCCCTCTGGTGCAATGAGGGCAAAGGGAATTTCACAGTTGGTGCACAATGATGTGTTTGGACCTATGTCGGTTCCATCACTAGGAAAATATATGTACCATGTCTCATTTATAGATGAAATCTCGAGGAATACATGGAGATATTTCCTCAGGAAGAAATCTAACGTCTTTGATAGGTTTAAAGAGTTTAAGGCACTTGTGTAGAATCAAACAGAGAAGAGAATTAAGGTGTTTAGAATGAATAATGGTGAATAATTATGTAGAAATGAATTCAAAGAATTGAGTAAAAATTGTGGTATAACAAGGAATACTAATACTCCATATACACCTTAGTAGAATGGAGTTGTGGAAAGGATGAATAAGACAAAAATGGAGCAAAGAAGATCACTATGTGTATTTCAAATTAATCGGTGATGAACTTATTTATTTGTTCTTGTATGTGGATGATATGTTGTTGGTAGGAAATGACAAGGAGATTATCTTGGATGTGAAAAATCCATTGTTCTCTAAGTTTGACATAAAGGATCTTGGTGTTTCAAATTTAATTTTTGCATTGGAAATTAAAAGAGATCGGGAAAATGTGAAACTATGGTTAATCAAGAGGAAATATGTTGAGATAACAGTGCATAGGTTTGAAATTCAGGAATGTAAACCGATTAATGTTCCTATTCCTATAGGTGTAAATTTATATGTGGATCAGTGTCCCATGACACATGAAGAGGAAGAGGACATGTCTCATGTTCCATTTGCTAGTGTGGTTGACACTTTGATGTATGTAATGGTATATACTACACCAGAAATTACACATGCAGTGAGATTTTTGAGCAAGTATATGTCAAAACCAGGGAAGGAGTATTGGACATCAGTAAACAAGGGTTTTAGGTATTTGACTGGCACTACTAGTTATAGATTGTGCTACCAAGGATCACAAAAGATAATCAAGTTGGCATGTGTTTAATCTATTTGGATGAACAAAAGACAACTTGTAGTGGAACTCTTGACTACAGAAGTCGAATACATGGTAGCCACTCATGAAAGCAAGGAACCAATATGGTTACAGAGATTAAGTTCAAGTATTGGGTTGGTACAATAAGTTGTAAGGATAGATTGTGAGAGTTAGAGTGCAATCTTTCTTTTGAAGAACCTGACTTATCAAATTCAAAGAAAAAACATATTAATGTTCAATATCACTTTGTGAGAGACATGGCTAAAGAAAATATGGTGTTGTGGATGAAGGTGGACACTTTGAATAATTTTGTAGATTCATTAACAAAATCTATGAGCAATGAGAAGTTCTCTTGGTGTAGAGGATCTATGGACATTGTTGCCCTGGATTGTTGACTATGTAACCTTGTAACCCCCTATATGAAAAGAAAAAATTAATTGGGAGAATGTCGAGTATATGTGTTATATTATTTGCACAACTAATATGTGTTATATTATTTGCACAAATAATATGTGTTATATTATTGGAAATAGGGTTGTTGACTAGTATGAGTCAATGGAATAAGAGTTTTGAATATAATATTAGAGGTTCTCCTCTAATATTGTTGTTGGTTTTCCCGTTTTGGGTTTCTAGGGTAAAGTATCTTTGTAATGTGTGTGTGTGCCATTGTGTCTTTTTTTGTTTTTATTAAGAATCTATTTGCAATAATTTACAAGGTTAAAATCTACAAATATAACATGAATACATCTTTATCAAAGGAAATTATATAATGAGATATGTTATCAAACTTACTATTAACTTTTAAGTAGTTGCATGCCACTACAACAAAGTTTTCACCGGGAGAGAATTGATCTTTCTATGTGTATGATAGATTAAGAGTTAATATGGATCTATGCTAGTAGAAAAGAGCTTCAATGTACACCATAAATAAAATATTTCAATATTATCTTTATATGAAATATCAATATATAGATAAGTAAGAACTATAAATTGAATGGGTACATTGATTTCAACTCTACATTCAAAAATATTTTAATTCAACAATTTTTAATGATACAATGCAAAATAATATAATGCATTGATTTTAATGATGAATTAAGTGGATTTAGAAGGAATAAGTTCTCTTTGTTTAAACAACTATTAGATGAAGATATCCATATTAAAATAATAAAGATTGATTTTAATGATGAATTAAGTGGATTTAGAAGGAATAAGTTCTCTTTGTTTAAACAACTATTAGATGAAGATATCCATATTAAAATAATAAAGGTGGGGTTAAATTACATTGCATATTGATATTAAAGAAAATGTAATAAGATGCAAACATAAAATGAGAAACATAATGCAAAAAACTGCTATAATAATAAAATGAATATGATTAGAATGATAATAAAATCAGAAATAAAATAAAATTGCCACAAATATCAAACAATAAATTATAAAATGTGAAGAGAATGAATGTCATGAACAATAGTATCAAAAGGAAATTATATGATGTGATGTATTATTCACTTTAGTTTTATTTTATAAATCCATTTTAACTCATGATTTATTAATTATAAGTAGAGGGGTTAAATCCTTCCAAATAGAAATCCTTAATTTTTTTTAATTTACAAAATAATTTCATCTTAAGAGATTTGATCCATCTAAACTCGTAATAAATATAAAATTAAATGTTTCTTTACCTATGTTTAAAAACAACTTTTGTACATGAGACTTGTTTCCTCAACCTACACATGTCAATCTATCTATGTCCAAGTTTTCCAGCTTTGTTATTTATTTGTGAATAACATAGTTATCTATAGATAGGGAGTGGACTAACTCCTGAACAATCTTACCTTTGGAGTTGCTTTTCCAGCAGGTTCTGGGTGACCCGAACTTTCCAGCCAATCCAGAACTTTGATCGATTTTTCTGAATATCTGGATTGATTTAAAATGGAACAAAATCCATGAAAATTCATGCAGTAAAATTAAAATACATTGAACTTTAATTCATGCGCAACTCAAACTACCCCTAGAAATCTGACCTGATTCTGACCCTTTTTTTTTTTTTTTTAACTGAAAAACGGATCTGTTTGCTCTCAGTTAAAATAGACCCAACGAGCTGCTCGCATAGTAAGTGAATTTAGAATAAGTTTTTACCTCACCTTCCCTGGCCCACCACCTACCCTTGACCCACCTTCCGACTTCAACCTTGAATGCTTCTATCTTTACTGCCTTCCTGCTTATCTATTTAATGCCGCCTTACTTCCGACCCACCTTACCTGATTTGGGGGGGGGGGCGGCCAGCCAGCCAACTAACCTACCTATTTAGGTTCCGCGTACTCCCTATAGATAGAGGGAGGCAAATAGCGCAGTCGCAATGCTATTAATGAGATGATTGTCGTTGAGTCTTATCTTCTATCGGCGTTACAGAATTTTCGGATACTTGCTTAGAAACTTGATGACACAATTTGATACGTTTGTTCAATTCAAATCCCGTCATGAAAGAGCTCAAAAGTATGTGTGGCTTACAGTTGTCATCTGCTCAAATTTACTGTTACCAGTTTGACTCCAACTGTACATTATCATATTTAGTCCAGGGGAATCATAGGTAAATCACATCAATGGACTTCCACAACTTGTAGCCAATCGAGATCATATAATGTAAAATTTCACAGACAACAAGTAGGGATGGGATGCCTTATCACCAGGAAGAGAAAAAGAACATTTTCTACTTGACAAAAGACAAGATTTTTGGGAGAAGTCCAGCGCAGATAGGTTTTAATAAAACATTTCATGTGAAAGCGAGTAAAATAATCAGTGTTTACAGACAAGATTCATCTTCATACATATATACATATACTAACTGTAATTATTATTGTACCAGAAGAAGTAAAAGTCTCATCAAATCACAAGCGAGCTATGATCTACATATAAACAGAAATGACCTAAAAGTGATAGAGTTGTTTATACATATAATTATCCAGTTGAATACACACACCATCGTTGTAACATCAGAACGTGGAGGCACCATAGCCGGCCATAAGATTATTGAATGGAATAGTAGAACTGTACACGTTTTCATGGTAACTGTAATATGTGGAAGGAGTACTACGGAAGTAAGCTGATCCCAGAATAATCCTCTGCATAAACAAACAGAGGGTGCGAGCTAAAGAAGAGAGTTGCTGAAGCATTAACGGTATGTTCCTGCTTGAAGGAATGCATAACACCACCGAAGAGAGGATGTCCTCCAACACGCCCAACATATTACAAATAATATAACTTGCGATGAAATGAGCGCTTACAATCCTTCAGATATGTATCTATTGGGCAGGAGAAACGAAATACCGGTAGAGCTCCGCTATTCAAAGCTAAACTGCTGAAATTGGAACGCTGATGCCAAAAAACTATGGATGGAATTGAATTGTATGGGAAATCGGAAATAGTCGAACCATTTCCTCGCTACAAATAATCGACCAAACTAATGGCTTGATTTTCCGCCCCAAAAAGCTCTTAGTCAATTATCTCACTGGCCTCATTTCTTCACCAAGGAGGTCTGTTTTTTATAATACCCTAAATTCTAATTAACCTAAACATGAGCCATCTGTCTCCCAAGGTTTTCGTCGCTGTCAAACGTCGAAACTACTATTTTTTTATGACTAACGTACCCACTCCCACACAGTGCTCCCCGAGATTGGACTTTTTATGTCATAGCATAGTATATAGAATGTGATTGATGGGAAATTCTTCCATTGCCACTGGCACGTTCCAACTTTTAAATCGGCGTAAATATAGTTGCGTGAAATCATATATTCGAGAAGACAAACAGTCTTCAAAGATTTTTCGAACTCTCGGATAAGAAAGTTCCTTTCTCTATAACATCTTTTCAAGGATTCCTTGTCCAAATTAAAGATCTTACAGACACCAGTAACACCAGTCGCGTTATTCGCGGGAGGTGTTTTGAATGCGCTTGTACCCCACAAAAAGCATTTTCATTGTTTTTTCTAAACCCGACATCGCGAGAACGCTTACCGTTGAAAGAGTATC
>JZKD02S0600026.1:0-10379 GCA_000966675.3 Picea glauca | reverse complement strand
AAAATCATCAATGAAAGTTAAGAAATACTTGCATCCAGAAAAGGAAGGAGAAGAAAGTGGACCACACAAATCACTGTGAACAAGCTGTAAAGGGCCCGAGGTGTGCCAAGAGGCACATTTGTCAAAACTGTCCCGATGATGTTTGCCGAGAACATAACCGGCACAAACACCATCTCTGCATGAAACAAGAGGAAGACCGGTCACCATTTGTTGATTGCATAGTTTCTGCAATGAGCGATAGTTTATATGACCAAACCACTCATGCCAAAGTTTGCTCAAGTCATCGCTATGAGCAACAAAAACTGATGAAAAAGTTGATGACCCAAAGTTGTCAAATTTGTACAACATGGTAATATTATCAGCAATTCCAGTTGCAAGAACATGATTAGGATCATTTAGATCCTTGATTACAACTTAGTGAGGTGAAAACTCTACGGTTTTACCTTCATTGGAATGAGTGATTTGATATACTGATAGAAGGTTACAAGAAAGATTTGGAACACATAATACATCATTGAAATGACCATTTTCTCCCTGAACTGTTACAGATCCTACAACAATAAGAGATCTATAATCACCGACAAATATTTTCTTGGTGTTACATTCATTTAGAGCAGAAAATATGGCTTTATCCTTAGCCATATGATAATATGCTCCTGAATCAATAAGCCACTCATCAGAAGAAGAAGTAGTAGTAGGTGTATTGAAGGAGAAACCAGAAGCAAAAAGTGCATGTCCATGAGAAGAAGAAGAAGAAGAAGAATCAATACTGATGTTGTGCTTCTTCATCGTTGCTTCTAAGGCTGCCATCTTCTTGAAACATTTGGACTCATCATGACCATCTTTATCACAAAAGTTGCAATGTCTGTTAGTATTCTTACTTTTATATTGTGCTCCTTTGTCACCATTAGGAGCTGAAGTTGTCTGAGCGGGTTTGGGACCCTTATGTTGTTTGTTGTTGTAGCGAGGATGTTTCTTCTTGGGATACTTGGGTTTATCTTTCTGTTGGGTAACTAAGGCTTTGTTGGAGGTACCTGCAGTGTTGATCACTCCAAGTTGTACAAGATTATCTTCCTCTCTAATCAAAGCAGCACAAAAGGACTCAAGAGTGGGTTTTTCATAATATTTTCCTAGAGCCTCTCTCATGGCATAAAAGGTAGATACAAACATAGAATATGCACTACCTAGATTAGAAAGAATAAGATATATGCAATGCTATTCCTCCATTTTTATATTACATTCTTCACATAAAATTCTGAGTGTTTTAAACTTAGATAGATAGTCTCCAAGGCAAGAAAAATCACTTGGACTCAAGGTTAGTATTTGATTTTCTAACTGTTGTGCTCGAATAATATTGAGTTTACCAAACACATATTCAATCATGTTCCAAGATTCTTCGAGGTCATCAATTCCTTGAAGGTGGTACCTTAAATCAAGAGAGATGAACATTCTAATTAGTCTGTGTGCTTCGTCATTCCTATTATCCCATTTGGCTTTATTATCATCATCAGTGGGTGTTGTTTCCTTTCCCAAGGTAATCCGATACAGGCTTTACTTCTTAATAAATCTTCCATATGGGATTTCCAATGGAAGTAGTTTTTGCTGGTAAGAAAGACATTACTTGTAGAAGTCATATTAAATATGCAGATAATGTGGATTTAAAAACTAAAACTAATGATTTGGATGAAAATATCTCGAAAAGTTATGTGGTTTTAAAAACAAACGGCACTGAAAACAAACTTCTAATGTGAGAGTTATGCCCTTTAAAAAAAAGACATAAACGGTAACCAAATAACCACATGATAGTGTAAGCTACTTTATGAAGTGACCCACTTTTATAAAGAGAAGTGGGGATCACTTTTACAATGAATTTACCTTATAACATAAAAGTTGCATGCAAAATAAATAACTCTAAACTAAAATATAAAGCTATTGATAGTGATTCACTTTTATACTTGAAGTGAAATGCACTTTATAATTTTTAGCATGAACTTTTTCAAAAAAAAGTAACAAAAGAGAGACTTGAACTCAAGACCTCTTACTTAATAAGGCAAGTTTTAACCAAATGGTCTAGAAAAACATATTGTAATGTTCAAAAGGAGGATTGTTGTTGTTGTTGTCGTCATCATCGTTGTCGTCGTCGTCGTCGTCATCGTCGTTGTCGTTGTTTTTGTTGAAGACGGCCTTGGAGAGCATGCTAAAAAAAAAACTCTTTTCACACAAGAAAAAAATTTCTCTCTGAATCTGACTGTAATGGTTGTATCTTGGGAAAACGAAAACCTTTTCAAGTGAAACGAAAAGTGTTCATGCATTAAACGAGTGCTCTGAATGCAATGGAATAGTCCTCTTAGCCCAGAAATGTAGGGAAATTCCAGAAAATGGAGATGAGGTAACTCGGCTTCACGATCTCGATCTACAATAGGAGCGGGTCTTCAAACAGGCTCTGATACCATGTTCGACAACACAGGTATTCCAATAGAGGGCGAACAACTTTAGTAACCACTCACATAACCAGATCAAAGATCAACACATCGATGTTTTCACGTGGTAAAACCCCTACGGGGAAACATCCACGGCCCCAGCCAGCGCTGCCACTTGGAGCATTTTATTAATGCAAAGAAAAATATTACAGAGAGATTTTACAAGAGAATTTCTCACAATCAATCATCGGAAAATGACCCTCCATTCTCTTTAAATAGAGATCATGGACCAATCGGGTGTTAAGCCATGGATCAATGGTCGTTAAGATCGAGGAGAGTATGAACGTCGGATCACTCTATGTCGGGAACATATCGTGACTATCGGATTTCCTAACTACAAATGCATACTAATGCATACTAAATAAACACACTATAAAACACACTTTTACCTAATGACACAATAGACCAAGTAGATCTTACTAACTTCTAAGTGTCTAAATATCCTAACAGCAGAGTATCTGATTATGATTCCTTTGTCTAGGGCAAACTTTGTTAATAAGGTGGAAGAAAAGTAAGCGGCATTATCGAAAACAAGAACGGAAGGCATATCGAAACTTGTGATCAGTCGTTTTTCTATGAATTGAATCACCACCTTTTCATTTACATGAGTTACAGGGATGGCCTCTGCCCATTTCATGAAATAGTCTGTAGAAGTCATTATGTATCTATGTTGTTTTTAAGAACTCGGGGTGATCTCTCCTATAACATATAAACCCCATGCTCGAATGGTCTGGATATGGCCACAGGTTGGAGTGGGACAACTGCTCTCCTTTCCCTCCTTGCGCTCATTTGACAAGTTTTATAGTTTCTAGTGTATGTGTGAGTGCATCTAAATAGAGTAGGCCAATAATAGCTCGCTCTCAGTATCTTGTGAGTGATGGTATTCCCTGCAAAGTGCCCACGTGTGAGACCATCGTGGAGATCCTTCAGAACCTTGTCCACATCCTCATGTTCAAGACATCTCAAAAGTACCCCATCATAATTCATGCAGAAGAGCACCGAATTTATGAGGCGACATTGTGCCGATTTTAGTCTGAGATCTCTCCTTTCCTTAGGGTTTAGATTTTTTGGGCAAGTCCTGTGATGCAGGAGATAAGTGAGTTTCCCATACCAAGACTCCTTCTCTAGGGGAACATATAAATCTTCACTACACCATAACGCCAATTCATTCTCCCACCTAGGGTCCTCATTTACTTGGTCCTGGGCTTCCGCGACCAGTTTACACAATCCCTGTCCCTTAACTAGTTTGGCAGGTTTTATATCTAGATCAAATTCTTGAACAACTGCCATCCAATTTCCTCTTCTCTCCCCCTTCTCCTGTTGAGTGAATAGGGACTGGACTACAGGATGGGGCACAATGACTTTGGTATGAGTTTTTAGGATGTAAGATCTGAAATGTTTTGTTGCCTTGTACACCACATAAGCTTGTTTGTCTATAGAAGGGTAATTTAGTTTTCCCCCTTGGATATTAGTGCTCATAAATGAGATTGGTGCCTCATTTGTTGTCATCCTTCTGAGTCAATACTGCAGCTAACGATTGGTCGGAGGAAAAATTGTAGAGGAAATATTCTTTGCTAAAGTTGGGACTCCACAACATTAGATCTTGAGATATTGAAGTCTTAGTATTGCTAAAAGCACTTTTTCATTCGTCATCCCACTTAAATTCAACATCTTTGCAGATCATTTTTTGTAAGGGTTTGATAGCTTCAGCGAAGTCGGGGGTGAACTTCCTTACAAAATTGATTTTCCCAAAGAAGGATTGCATAGCCTTTTTGTTGTGGGGTAAGGGGAGTTGAGCTATTGCCTTAATTCGTTCTGGGTCTATGCGAATTTCTGCTTGAGATATAATATGACCTAGTAGTTTCCCTTCCTCGACACCAAATATAGTTTTATTAGGGTTTAAAGATATACCGTATTTCCTAAATCTTTCAAAAATCTGGGTTAGGTGTTGGATACAATCTTCTCTATTCTTTGAATAAACAGTCACATCATCCAAATAAACTACTACACATTTGTTGATTATTCCCTGAAAATCTACGTCCATGGCCCTTTGGAAGGTTTCCCCTGCATTAATTAACCCAAAGGGAATGCGTTTATAAGCAAAGGTCCCCCACTCCTGACCCTTCTTGCAATTTAGACCCATCAAAGTACAAGGTCCATACTTGTGAGTGAGAATCATTGGTTTCTCCATGCCTACTAACTTCTTCCTCTCCCCTTATTTCGTTTGGGGTTTCCAACAGAGGTTCTTTCCAGAAGAGGTTTTCTTCCATCGTTGTCGGTACATTTTCTTTAAAATTCATTTCGTAGTTTTGAGTAAGAGGAACATCAGATGAAAGATGGGAGAAATTACCAAAATCAGAATCGCAGGAGTAGTTTCCTAGCACGAGAAAGTCTGTCGACAAGGGTTCGTTGAGGGATTATAAATTGGTGATAGTATGTTTGAGACACCTTTCCCTATCGATCATAATCATGTTTGTGTGTCCCTTTAATGGAAACCAAAGGTGATCCCAGTCTATGATAAAGTAACCAATCAACTTCTTGGACCAATCTCGACTAAGTAGCAGTCCATAAGCTTCTTGTATATCTACTACAATGATGTCAATTAATTGAACAAATTGCGGGTGTGTGGCCATTTTGATCATGACATCCTTGAGTTTGCCAATAATTTTCACCTGGGTTATGTCCAATTGTATCACATGTTTATCACTTTTGAGCAGGACTGCATTTAATTTCTTGCAAATAGATAATGACATAACATTATAGGATGCGCCTGATTCAACTAAACAATTATGGAGGTTTCTTTTGAAGACTTCAAACGTTAAAAGGAATGGTGGGACAAAAGGCTTTCCCTTTTTATCTATAGAGAAATTTTTCACATTTGGTTTGTTTTTTAGATCCATGGAGGCTGGATTTTCCCCTTGGTCAGTCCTTGTTATAGGAGTTTCTACTGACTTCAAGGCTTGTAACCGATATATTTGCCTTCAATCTTTTTAGATCTTCTACTATGTTGTAGTATAACTTGGGTGATTCTCTTGTATGGATGTTTATAGGATTTATTTGGGAGACAAAAGGTGCTTTTGAGTGATCAAATGTTTGTTTTCCTCTCGAAGTTTGGGCAATGGTAAAGTATTTTAAGACTGGATGACCCCTACTTCGCGTTTTCACAGCCAAAACCTCAACGGGTGGTTCTTGAACCTCTTCTATATCATCGGAAGGCATTGGCAAGTCAGGATCCCACAACATCATGGTTGTTTCTTCTGGTGGGTCAACATCTTCCTAATCAACAATATTCATCGTTGAGACGCTTGATTGCTCGGTAAGGGAAAATTCATCTAGGAACCAATTGGCCATCAAATTCATGGCATGCACCCATTGTGGATAGTCTCTCTCAGAATGTTTCTCTTGGTGATAAGTACAGAAAGAGTCAAATTATACATTGCCCAAGTCGATGTTTAAGTTGGTTGGGGGAGGTTCAATTGCTTTGAACGGTGGGTTTATTTTAAAAAAGGGTTTATAGGGACTTTGGCCTTGGTTTCCTTCCTTTGCACTTCTTTTCATGTCTATGATTTCATTTGAAAACTTCTTTATTATTCGTTGTAGGTCTTCCATGTCTCCACTTCCCTTTACGGGACCTTGTTCATTTTGTTTCCCTGGGGGTCTAGTCAACAAGAGTCCTCTCCTGGGTGGAGGTTGAGCTTCCTTCTTAACTAATGAGACCTAGCCCTCTTTACATCCCTTCATTTGGAATTCAATTTTTTTTGCTTCCTCGAAATTCTCAGATAGGGTCGTTTTGGTAGCCCTTTTTACAAACAAGGAAATAGAAGCAGGGAGAGCATTAGCGTATACTTCGATTTGCAACTCCTGGGTAGGTTTAGCTTCAGGTTGGAATTTGTTCAGGATAGTGGTGAATCATTGATTGAAGTCTTTAACCTTTTATTTTGAACTCATGGTGGTCATGAACAACTCAGCCAGCAAAGCTACTGTAGTGGTTTCTTCTGCAAATTTGTCTAAAAAATCTTTTTGAAACTTTATCCAACTAGTTATGGGCCCTACAGAAAAGTTAAAATACCACGTGGAGGCTGAATTCTCAAAGGTATAGGGAAAAATCCTGCATACTACATCTTCATGTTGGACATTCATCAATCTAATAGCTAGTATGAGATTTTTGATATGGTCCTCAGGAAATCCTGAGGTTTCAGGGTCAAATTTAGGGAGTAACGTTTCTGGATGTCGGGGGAGGTTATGTACTCATCCGGGGATTTCCAGAGCATCTCTGGCCAACCAAGGTTGATTATTCTGAGGTGGGTTTCCCCTTTCTTCGTTATGATCATTGTTATCCTCCATGTCGTCTGACTCTGAGGCTGAGCGATCCGAGTTAAACCCTTCCTCGTCAAATTCAAAATCATCAGGATCAGAGTAGTTACTAGCTAGCATTTCGGGGATCAGATTAAGGGGATGTTCGATCTCGGTGAGGGAAAAATATATCAGGTCTTCTACCGTGTGAAAAAAAACCTGGTCGGGGGTGTCAACCACTGGTCTGCTTACTTTTTTTCTACGAGGAAGTAACGGAGCTAAGGGTAGTGATCCAATTTGTCGGGCGTAAGCTCTTGTGATTCTTTTGAATTGGTTCAACTCCTCGTGGGGAAGAGCATAAGGTATTTCAGGGAATAGATGTTCTTCCTCTTGCTGGGGTGAGTTACTCATTTCAGGAGTACTCATTGTATGTGGGTTGTCTTGAGAATCACTAGCCATACATGTGGCATGTTTTGAATCTGTAGGCTATGTGAAATATTATATCAGAAATATGGTTAGTCATTCATTCATTAGGCCCTCCTTCTAGCGCCAATTTTGTTGAGGAGTCCTAAATCCCTTTAACTAAAAAGTAGGAAACAAATCCACCACAGAGGCCCAATTAGACTCTGCAATGTTTAATGGTGGAATGGTTCTCTAGATCTTTCGATCCAGCCAATTTATCGATGGGATTTACGTAGTGATTGACAGGATATCTTCTTATGAAAGTTCCTCCTTCAGTTTAAACGTTCTCTTTTTTGTTTTTTGTTTTGTTAGATGGGTCTGATTAGAATATGTGTGCTGGTATAAACCAACTGAAAAAAAGGGGCGGTTTCTTAACTACTGAAGAAGGCTGAGATTGGGATAACTCTAGTGCTCAAGCATGCAGACAAAGATATCCACACCTGTGACAAGCCTAGTATTAATACAATAACTTGTTGGTATTTCAATTATTGACTAAGATACGGTTATCGAAAGAAAACATACATGCAATAGAATGATGGAAAAAAAAATAGTTTCCTTAGCTCTAGCATTGATCACACATTGAAACAATGATATTGTTTCATCATTAGAGGCAAGAACTACAAAAATATTGAAGCAACTAACTTATCAATAGATTCAAAAACTCTTACTCATTACAACATCCATTCATGAAACAAAGTTGCAAGTAATTCCTCCTCAAATCCAATCACACATGCCTTTGATGAAAAACATAAGTTTGTCTCCGGTCCTAAACATAACTTCTCAATTAAGGTAGTCCGGAAATAATTCTTTACAATTCCAAAAATGAGGGTCTTTGCAAAAACCATCGACCTCTACTAAAAGTTCAATCCTCTTATTTATAACGAATCATTAACTAAACATAGCTATCAAAAGTGAAAGCTAAGTAAAATAAAACATCGGCACATTGCGCTTCCATCTTTCTGTCTTCTAAGAATCATCAAATAGTTTCACTAAAGTGGATGACTCTTCTCATACTCTGACCATTTGACGAAAAGTTCCTCACATGTGTTGGGATATGAGAATCTGTGTTGGTCCATCGGGACCGAAAGGATTTCTTTTACTTCTATTGCCCATGCCCGATACTTGACTATTTTGACACTCAACTGCTACAATATTGCTCGAGCCTTGATCGGGTGCTCCATGAACTATTGCACTTGACCTGACACCATGCTCGCCACCTTTGCTATCTCTGCAGTCCATGCCGAGTCATGTTCTGCATGTTTCTTGACTATGTCATGCAAGTCGACAAAGTCCTCAGGTGTGCCGAATTCTAGGAGGTCGATGTCTCTCATCTCCTGATTAATATTTACCTAACTCCTTTCGCAATCGACCCATTTTTCCTGAATCTCCCATTGAGGTTCCTCAGCTATTTTTACCCAGTATTCGATCGCTTTCCTGATTCGATCTATGTTATTCTCCCTCATCACCCGAATGCCATGATCTTCAGTGTCTCGGCCCTTTTTAACCGTGTTGATGTAATCAATTCTTTCCACTACTTGGTGAGCCTTCTCGTACCATCTTTCCATGTCCTTGCAGGTCGCTAGAGCCATCAGGGTATCTTCTTGGAAGTTGGCTATCCCTGCAGTGAAAAGGTGTTGTTCATTCTTGAATTTGTCATAGGCGTCTTGGAACTCACTTATCAAAAACATTGTGGCTTGTGTGGAGTCCCGATAGTATTTCGCCAAATTAGTGCAACAACCAACTCCTTTTCATCTCTTCTTGCTCTATCCAAGGTGGCATCTTTGATAGCCATCCCTACACCGATAAGTTTAGACTTCTTGGTGTGTTATGTGTTGATCAAATTTTCCTCTGTGATGATGAGAATTGAACTATCCAACGTAAGCCTCCTCTTCTTTGTGGTTCTCTTCATGATGGATTTTCTCTTTCGGTCATAGGAGATTGCTTGTATATTGGTGACCTCATCAACAAGTTCATGGATTTTTTGTTATCCCCAAGTTAAAGTATTCCCCAGGCTCCCAAGTTTGTATATATGTTCTAGGATGGGCTCCTGAACCTCTTATGTATGTCCCGATGGCTCGACTTTCATTTGTTTCTCATCAAATCATAAGGTGTCAGCCAAAACTGAGGAACCAGGGGCAGGTTCGATACTTACTTGGTAATTGGATGTTGAAATGTCGATTTCATGTTGTGGAATTTCATCTTTCTGTCCGCCTGGTCCTAGCTCATCCCTCGAGCTGTCCATTGGGGTTCCTAGTACATCGAGTAGCTTAGTGTCTGAGGTGCTTTCAACCTCATGCTCGCTCTACTAGAGGCTCTGAACTGGAGCATCGGGACTCGAGGTAGATGCTCCCTCAGGTTCTTTCATCTATGTAATTTGCAGTGGAGTCACTAGGGACACCTCTGAACTCTCCTCATCATCGTAGATGGTTATCAATTCAAACAAGAGATTTGGTACACTTGTTCCTCATGATGTCCTCGTTATCTCAGGCTGGGTTGAAATTTACCCTGATGATTTGATCTGTGGTAGTGGAACTTCAAGGTTTTCTGACTCGGTGATTTCTTAGAGTTGCATCGTCTATAGGCCAGTTGTTTCAACAAGAGGCTGAATCTTCGGAGCTTGCTGACTGACAGGGGCAGCAACCTTCTTGGAAGAGGCTGGTGCTTTCTCTTTTGAAGATTTTGCAGGCTGATCTTCTGATGTATGGTTTTTTTGTTTGACAGGGGTAGCAGCCTCTGCAGGAGAAGCTGATGCATCTGCTTTAGCAGCCTTAGATTTAGACCGAAGGTTGTATATGTTCGTATCCTCTGCTGTAAAGATGCCATCACCGAGGAGATCATCTTCTGCTTCTTCAGTCAATAATGATTGCTCATAATCTTGTTGTGTGAGATAAGATGTCCCTGTCTCATCTCCAACACAATGAATGTCGCCTTCCTCATCCTCTTGACCTTCACCATTGCCTTCGTCCATGACTATATTCTGCAGAGGGACTTTTATCCTCTGATCTTCATTAGAATTCCTATCTCTTTGAAAAATCTGAGTTTGCGGATTGTTTCTTCTATAAGTAAAAGCATTTGGATTCCTGGGGGCAAAAGTGTTTGACTCTTTTGCTTTTGCTGGTGGCTGGTTTTGGACTTTTAGCTTTG
>JZKD02S0599947.1:266653-277281 GCA_000966675.3 Picea glauca | reverse complement strand
TATTTTACTATTCTCTATTTTCCACATTTTATCTATTTCATGCATAAGCAAAAAATTAGTAACTAAATATTATGGAATCTAAAGGAATTTAACCTTCATAGTGTAGATTTCAGTTTTATTTATCAAATATGTTGTGACGAACCATTCCAATGGAAGATCCATGGAAGTTTATAGATCATGGTTCATTATACTTTCTAAGATATGTCATGTAGACGTTAGGGTTTGTGACTAGTCAAGAAATCAGTTTCAAACAACTCATCTTGGAATTTTCTCTATAACATTGTTTTGGAAAGATTTCAAAATGTGAAATTTTTAGTGTCTTGAGGAGACATAGCGAAGTACTAGTGGTAAAAAATTTAGGTTTTGTGTTGTTTTAATTTATGGTATATAGGCTGTGGAAATTAGGATTATTTGACTACTCCTAAAACTGGTCTCAAATAGGTGTTCTTGGTAGAAATGACATATCTGAATTTGGTAAGTCCAAATTGAGTGACACTAGTTCTTTTAAAAACAAGGAAAACCATATTATTGTAGGTAAAATTTTTAGAAACGGATATGAAATATTTGACCCGTCACATTCCATACAAGTTTGATCTCTGGAAAGGGCCAAAAGTCGGCAAGTTTTGATAAAGTTACCATAACTTTCACTTGGCACGTCAAATTTTGGTTGGACCTATGGCATTGCAGAGAAGAAACATCAGGATACTATAGACCAAAATTCCGGACTCAGGAGGGACGAAATTTCATAAATACATCAATACAAAGGTTAGCCAGCAAGACAATCTCCCAATTAGGGTTTTAAAGGTACGCAACTAACAATTCGCATAAATTTTGATTGGAAGATTTGATTTTGTTGATTCAAAATTTTTGATAAAGATTAAAAAAGGAGTATTATTACTTCACCAACTAAACCTCCAAAAATATCAAACATGAATCAAGAAGAAAGAGAAGATGTTTTTCGCCAGCTATCCAAATTGAAGAACCAATTTAATTTAATTGAGTGTTAAGTCAATAACAAGTAATGACTTGATGGAAAAGAAGATGGATGAAAATAGGGGGAAAAGGAAAATATGGATGAAAATAGGGTACAAATGGAAAATAATATGGATAAAAAGATGGAAGAAATTCCAAATTGCATATCAACCATCTTATTACATACCCTAGATGAGAAATTCCCTAAAGGAGATATTAGGACACAAGGAAACCATGCAAATGTGGATGAAATAAATATTGAGGCCCAAAATCATGATTATTCAGCACCAAGGAACTACTTGATTCCCAAGATCAATATGAGGGATTTTGATGGTAAAGATCTTATGACATGGATATTCTAGATGGATAAATTATTTTATATACACCAAGTTCTAACCTTACAAAAGGTAACTCTTGCATCCTTGTATTTAGAAAATGATCAATTTTTCTTGTATCAATGACTTTATGGATGAATTGAAAGCACGTTGTGAGGATATTAAGAGCAATACATTTTTTGGTCAATTGATAAATCTTCAACAAAGAGGTCCAATTCCAGAGCACATTCAACGATTCCAAAAACTGAATCTCAAGGTAAAGAACATTCCAGAGGATAATTTGTTCAATCTATTTATGGGTACTTTACATGAGGTGCATCTGTTCGAACCTAAATCCCTAGAGAATGTTTTTAGTATGGCAAGGAAAGTTGAAAATAAAAATATGTCCACTAGAAGAATGATCTCTAACAATTATAGAGAGCATCATGCTCCCTCTCCTAACCTCACTCAGCCTACAAGGTTGAAACCTTAGCAAATGGATCAAAGAAGAGAAAAGGAACAATGTTTCAATTGTGATAGCAAGTACAATAAGGGGAATAAATGTGGTGAGAAGAAGTTATTCTACATATATTTTGAAGAAGAAGAAGATCAAGCATTGGAAACATCGTAGGATATAGAACTAGAAGAGACTACTCCAACCATGTATTGTCATGCATTGTCTGGAATCAATATTCCACAAACCCTAAAGATAGAAGGATATACCAAAAGCAAAAAGGTAACAATGTTGATTGATAATGGTAGTACCCATACTTCATTAATTGCAAATTAGAGAAACTTCTCAACTGCTTTGTATTTTCAACACCAAAGTTTCAAATATTTATTGTATATAGAGGGACCATAAATTGTTCAGGGAAGTTCATAGTATTAACATAAATATGGAGAAGTATTTATTGGATAGTACCATGATTGCAATCCAAATGAATGTTGTTGATGTTGTATTAGGGGTCCAATGGTTACAATCATTGGGAACAATGGCTCTTAATTTTCAAGAAAATTTCATGAGATTTTCCTCAGAAGGAAAGGAAATGAAACTCAGAGGTATCCAAGGGAATCCCTCTAAAGTGATAAGCTCTAAGAGCATGAAAAAATTAATCAAAAATGTACACCATGATGTACTTACACAGTTTTGCTCACTAGATTTTCAAACATATAGACCTTTTATTCCATTGGATCTCCAAAAAGTCATCAACAATCATTCCAATGTATTTGAAGAGATTACTAAGGGTCTTATACTTGCTTGAGATCATGACCATGATATTCATTTACAACCAAGACATGTACCACCTAACATTACTTGTTACAAGTACCCATATGCATAAAAGAGTGAGATTGAGCATATGATTCAAGAAATGTTAGAGGTTGACATCATTCAACCTTGATAAAATGATTTATTTGTTAGAAATAATAGGTGTGCTCGTTTAACCATAGACAATATATCAATATTGTCACCCAACCATAGGCCGAAGCCACCCCCGAGCACCTTAACCTTGACAAATAATAATTCTAGAAGTAAACCCTAGGCCTAATATCCAATCAATGTAGCATACCTCTCTCCAGAGCTAGAACACAAGGCAGAAAGTCCAAACCATAACCAATAGAAAGTCCAAGCCTAAACCAAGAATACAAGTTGCAGTAGTTGCAGCTACAGCTACTCTCCAGAATTGCACACTTTCTCAATTTCTGCAATGTGCACTCTTATATTTCTGTAGTTATGAGCTGTGTGTATCAAATGAGATCTGGCGTCATGTATTTCTACTGCTCCTCCTTAGTTGTCTGGGTCGACTTCTCATTCTGGAGGCTAAAATATCAATATTGAATATTTCCTTTAGTCGACTTGTCTTCTAGGGTTATGTCCAAAGCTTCAGGGTTTCTTCTTGATTCCTAGAATATTCTATTCTTGTTAGGGTTACTCATTGAGGTTAATACCTCTCGTAGCTACCATAATATCAACGCTCCCTCCTAGCCAGGGAGGTATTGAAAGTAATGGTATTAAGCACAAACATACCATTCAATCGGTAGCATAATCATATCCATACATGCTATCTCATGATTAGATCACGAGCACCCTCATCATTATAAATATCATCTGATAGCATCAACTACATCATCTCTTGAAGTCATACTCCATAATCCATACGTCTTAGAAGAATAAATTCTATGGACCATTTTCCGCCTGGAGAATGTCTGTCTACTAGCACACTGACTATCCATCTAGCTGATAATCATTTTCAACACTACTGATAGTCTACACAAAAATCAGAACAATGTCATTCAATAGAACACAACTGTGTCTATCCATAGTAGTACACAACTACTATCAGTGGTACACTACCACACCAAGTAGCACAGGGCTACTTAATCAGTGACACATAGTCACAACCAGTGGAACACATCCACCACAGTAGCATGCATCTACTGTCCAAAGACATACAATCTCCATAGCAATCATATCATATGATATCAACCCGCACAAAAATAATATCATGATATAAACTGAGTCATCTGGGCCATTCTTCCACTCACATCTGTGAGATCTGGAAGACCATCTGCCCTCAGAAAGTGAAACATCAGCCATGGGCTATCTGGACTATTATTCTCAAGCATAGAAGAATAAATGTCCCCAATTTCTGAGCCTGGACCATTCACCTAAATTGGTCATTCCTTTGGCACTAGTCATAGTGAAACCTGGAGAGAATGAGTCTACCCTACGAAATGTCTGTCCTTGATTATTGAACCTAGACCATTCACCTAACTGGGCCATTCCTCTGGCACTAAACATAGTGCAACCTGGATAGAATGAGTCTGCACTAGGGAATGATTGTCCCGACCATTTCCTAATGGAAATGAGTGTCCTGCACCAACCTCCTACATCGGACCATTCTTAGAAATTGCTCACAACTGTGAACTTCGAAAGAATGACTACCCGACGAGGTGGACCATTCTACTTGGCCACTACTCAGAGTGACTACCAAGAAGAATTATTGTCCTAAACCATTCCCACACATTGGCCACAAGGGGAATCGTTGTCTATGGTACATCAAAAATCTATCGAACCATTTTCATTACGAAAATGAATGTTTGATCTAAATAATTTTCTGAACTGGAAAATGCATGTCCATCAAAAATCTCAAACCACTTTTCGAACTGGAAAGGAACTACTCATCCTGGACCATTTTTCGAACCGAAAAATGACTGTCCATAAATCAATAACACATCAGTGCTCCCTCCCAACCTGGGAGAAATCTCTTCCCTTTTCAATAAGGAAGTCATCTCCATGAGCCCCAGCTTGCAAACTTTTCATCTTGGACAGAGGTTTTACCAAAATATTTGTCATTTGCTCATCTGTGGAGATATATTGGAGAACCACTTCTCTTTTCTAGACTTCATTACAGAGAATGTAATGCTTGATCTCAATGTAATTTGGTATGTTATGGAACACTGGTTTTCTCTTAACGATTCATGTAGCTATGATCATTACAATATATATCATGGTTGAATTTAGCACTTTTGTGTCCTACTAGCTCATGACATTGTGGCAAAGCTCAAACTGAAACATATCCAAGTAGCACTTCTTCTGTCATCATGAGAGTTTTCCATGGATTAGAAATCCATCATCCCAGGCTTCTGAGTAACTATTCTGATACATTGTCTTTGTCATATAAATTTTTCACCACGCTTCTGTTGTATACGAGATACTCTGCATGAAGTTGTTTGAATCCATACAAGGTCTTCTTATATCTGCATACATGGGTCTCTTTCTGGTATACCTCAAAACTTGATATTGCTTTACATAAGATTCTTCCTCAAATTCTATATTGGGAGAACAGTATTTTACAACCAACTGATGTAAACTTCAATCCATGGATACTACAAGAGATATAATAGCTCGGATAGAGGTGTATCTGGTTTACGGGAACAAGTTGTTATCATAGTCTTCTCCTCCTTCTGGAAGAACCTCTAGTTCTGAATCTCGCAATGCTTCCATTCATAATAATTTTTCACAATTTATTACATATAATGTTCTTCATTATAACTTCCATTTCTTCTGCTTGATTGCTTCTAATGGGTTCAAACCAAGTTGGTAGTCTTGTGATTCTCGGTACAATAACTGGTTATTCTAGCTTTTCTTTCTCTCTTGGAATCTTCATGTTCTTCCTCATGTTTCTCTTTAGCTCTTGGGTCCATGGAGTTTTCTATAGATTCCATGCCCTGAAGATTCCAACTTCTTCCTTTCATCATAGGATCATGGATGTAGATGGAAAACCAAGGATACTTTAAGGCTTCTTTTCGAAGAAGAATTCTTCTAAAGTCAAACTAAACACGTGTTGTTTTTCATGGTTGCTACTTTCAATGAGAACATGGATAGATACTTCATAATCCTCAATGGATCATATTATTTAGGATTAGCTCCCTCCTAATCCTTGCTTCATGCATGAATGCATGCTCTTCTTTTGGAATTATGTAATCATCTCCCTCCATTTGAGATAGTCCACGTTTTTGCCTGCATTCTTATTGCCTCCTGCAAGGTGTCACAAGTCTTTTTCTAATTTCTTCTTGGTTGCTGACTTATTTTTGTTTTGACTTCTTCTGGGTTTTCTTAAATTTTGATTATGATTTCGGCTTATCTTGCAGTAGTTACTTATGTAATAGCTTCCACGAGAATCGTTAACAAGGATGCCAATGCACTTTATCTTTTCATGTGTATTGCTTGACTTGTAGTCATCGTGATAGTAATCCTTATCTTTTTATTCTTCCATAGGTAATGTTTCACTTGAAAATCTTATTTATTAAGAAATAGATATGCAAGATATGTACAAAAACTATGTCAACATGGTATGTACAAGAACTATGAAGAATATTGTTACCTTGTTTTAGAAGAAGAAGTTTGTTTTATCCTGCTTGGACTTCTTTGAGGGTTCCCTTTCTTCGGCAACTGATGCTTCATGTGTTTCCTTCCTTTTCTTTAACTTGGGACAATGATTCTTGTAGTGACCATATTTTCGGCAGTTGAAGCATGTATTTTTGACATATCTTTCTCTTGATTTGGTTTCTTCCTTGAGTCAAACTTCTTCTTATTCCTGAATTTCTTGAAATTTGTTGTGTAAGCTTGATCATCATATTTCCTTTGGAATTTCTCTCTTGCGCTAATCCTTGATTCTTCTTGTGCACAACAAATCCAAATTTCTTCAAATGTGGGATACTCCTTCATTGTGTTCATGCTTGCAGAAAATGCATCCCATGTCTTGGGAAGACCATTGAGTACTATATTTACCAGTTCCTTCTCTAAAACGATTTCTTCAATAGCTTGTAGTTGATATCTTAATTGAGATATTCTCACAAAGTATGATGTTATGTTATCATCATCATTCATTTTTATGTCACGGAGCTCATTCTTCAAACTCATTACTTGTCCAATGTTTCTAACTGAGAAGAGGTTAGTTAGGGCATTGTACGTCTTCTTAGATGATTTAAGATGAGAGATGTAGGGTATTAAGTGGTATTTTACAAAGTCCACTATGATACTCATGGCATTGATGTCACTGTCCTTGAACTTCTCTATAATTGCAACGTTCTAAGGTTCCTTCTCTTTTCCTTCTTTAACTTGTGTTTCCACAATCTTTCCTTTCACGATATCCAACACTTTATTCTTGGCAAGGATGAGGTCAATCCTTGTCTTCCATGCTCTGAAGTTAGAAGCCCCTTCTAACTTGTTTTTTGAATTCATAGAGTAAGTCATGATTGCTTTGACTTGGTCAATCTTTGACTTCGACTTGGTCAACCTTTACTTTGACCAAAAACTCAAACTTGGCTTCTTAACTTGTTGATAGTACCAGGAGGTGTGTTGGGTTAGGGCGCACTAGGATATCCAGAAATTAGGTCAATCTCTTCACTTAAGGTGCCTCAACAAGAGGGTTACGAATTCGTTGCTGCAGCAAAAACTGACTGAACTGTAACTAAGAAAATCCTCCCAATCTATCTTCCAACAGTTAGATTGTCTAAAGATAGTGTGGGCGCATAACCTGTTAGAAATAATTGGTGTTCTTGTTTAACCATAGACAATGTAGTAATATTGTCACCCAACCATAGGTCGAAGCCACCCCCGAGCACCTTAACCTTGACAGAGAATAAGGAAGCAAACCTTAGGCCTAATAGCCAATAAATGTAGTGTACCTCTCTCTAGATCTAGCACACAAGGTAGAAAGTTCAAACCATAACCAATAGAAATTACAAACCTAAACCGATAATACAAGTTGCAGTAGTTGCAGCTGCAGCTACTCTCCAGACTTGCGCACTTACTCAATTTTTGCAGTGCACACTCTTACATCTCTGCAGTTGTGAGCTATGTGTGTCCAATGAGATCTCGCATCCTGTATTTATACTGCTCCTCCTTAGCTGTCTGGGCCGGCTTCTCATTCTGGAGGCTAAAAGCTCAATATTCAATATTTCCTTTAGTCAACTTGTCTTCTAGGGTTATGTCCAAAGCTTTAGGGTTTCTTCTTGCTTCCCGAAATATTTTATTCTTGTCAGGGTTACCTGTGGAGGTTAATACCTCCTGTGGATACCATAATATCAATATTATCTTCTCTAGTGATGATGGTTACAAAAAATGATGGTCCATGGCATATGTGTCCAGATCATAAACAACTCAAAAAAATGACCATTAAAGATAAGTTCCATATTTATGTTGTTGATGAATTATTAGATGAATTGAAAGGAGCAGTTTTTTTTACTAAGTTGGATCTATGCTCTGGATATCATTAAATCAGAATGAGGCAAGAATACATTCGCAAAACAACCTTTAGAACACATGAAGGTCATTATGAGTTTTTGGTGATGCCATTTGGACTTAGTAATGCACCTTGAACATTTCAAAGACTGATGAATTATATTTTCAAACCCTTACTCATAAAATTTGTGTTAGTATTTTTTTATGATAAACTAATCTACAGAAAATCATGGGAAGAACATGTACAACATGTTGACATGGTGTTAAAACTATTAGAAGAGAAACGACTATATGCAAATACTTACAAGTGTTCCTTTGGGGTTCAAGAAGTGGAATATTTGGGTCATAATGTATCTCATGAAGGTGTCAAAGTGGACCCTAACAAAATTAAAGCTATGATGGAATGGCCAATTCTGAAAACCTTGAATAATCTTAGAGGATTCTTATGATTGATGGGATATCAGTGCAATCTTTTCAAGAATTATGGTCAAATAGAAGCACCTCTAGCAATGTTATTAAAAAAGGAGGGATTTTCTTGGACTCAAGAAGCAACCAAAGATTTTTAAAAGATTAAGGAGGTTATGTGTATGACTCTTGTCTTGGCCACGCCTAACTTCACAAAAACATTTATTATGGAATGTTATGCCTTAGGAAATGGCATTGGTGCTATTTTAATGAAAAAATGAAGGCCCCTTGATTTTGAGAGTAGCCAACTTAAAGTAAATAACTTACTCAAACACATTTATGGAAAGGAAATGTTGGTCATATTACATGCAGTTAAAAAATGATGCCCTTGCCTAATAAAAAGACACTTCAAGGTAAAAACAAATCATGATATTTTGAAGTACTTCTTGGAACAATGATTGTCTTCAAAAGAGAAACAAAAATGGGTTACAAAGATGCTAGGTTATGGATTTGAAATTATCTAAAAAATATATATATGTTGGAAGATGCACTTTCAAGGAAAGAAGAAGACACAAAGGATTTACTATGTATTATTTCCATTCCACAATTTGATTGGGTGGAATAAGCAAGGATAGAATGGAATCAAGATCATTTAACAACTACAAGAGGACCCAAGTTCATTAAATAAATTTGTGTGGAAGAATGATTTATTTTGGTATCAAGATCACTTATATTTATGTAACAATTTCCAACTCAAACAGAAGGTTTTTGGAATTGCACACTTCTCCTATAGAGGGGCATTTAGGGTTCTTGAAAACTTACCACGGGATCAAGAAGGACTTTTTCTAGGAAAATCTTAAAATTGGTGTTCAAAATTTTGTGGTTGAATGTGTGGTTTTCCAACATAATAAGGGTGAGGAAATCAATAACCCGGGTCTCTTACAATCATTAGTTATACCAAGTCAATTTTGGGAAGAGGTTTCAATGGATTTTATTACAAGTCTACCCAAGTTCAAAGGAAACAATGTCATCATGGTAGTAGCGGATCGACTCACGAAGCATGCCCATTTTTTCTCCCTTTATCATGCTTTTAAAGAAAGTACAATAGCCACAACATTCATGGAAATAATTCAGAAGCTACATGGAATCCCTAAGATCATTTCAAGTGATAAAGATCCAATTTTCACTGGAAATTTTTGGACTAAAATATTTTCTTGTTTGGGTACTCAATTGGCTCACAACTCCCTTTACCATCCTCAATCCAATGAGAAAATTGAGATTGTGAATAAATTTCTATAAGGGTATCTTCATTTATTTGCATATGATAAACAAACACAATGGGTCAACTGGTTTCCCTTGGAAAAATGGTGGTGCAACACATCCTTCTATACTTCATCAAAATGTCCTCATTTATGGTACTTTACGGATATCATCCTCCATCCATCACATCACCCATGGAAGTGCAAGCAAAGGTTCAAGCAGTGGAGGACCACATAGAGCATCAACAAGAGGTTCTCAAACTATTGAAGGACAACTTGGCTACAACGCAAAATAGGATGAAACAATAAGAAAATCAGCATCACAATGAAAAGGAATTTGAAGTGGGGGATAGGACATTTTTTAGTCTACAACCATACAAACATATGCCCCTCAAGAAACAAAATAAGGACAAAAAATTATCACCTAAGTATTATGGTCCCTATAAGGTGTTGTAGAGGATTGAAAGTATGGCTTACAAATTGGAGTTACCTCCATCTTCACATGTACATCGAGTCTTCCATGTTTCTTGCTTAAAGAAGGTAATCGGCAACAAGATCTTAGTTCAAACTATTTTACTAGAGGTCAATGAAGAAGGAAAAATCATACTAGAACTTAAAAAAATCCTTGAAACAAGGATTAAGTAACTGAGAAATCAATCAATCATTGAGTACCTCATCAAGTGGAAAAACCTACCAATAGAAGAAGTGGCATGGAAATATGAGTTTTTCATGCAGAAATATCTGCAACTAATCAAGTGCTGAGGGAAACACTTCTTTGAAGGGGAGAGGCATGTTAATCCCCTAAACAAAGCCTCATGTTAAGCATAAATCCCCATGTAAAACCATAGATATTTAGTTGTTGTATTTCTATTGTTTTATTAGTATTGTCGGTTAGACATTTTAATTGTAATTGTGCTCTCTCTCTCTCTC
>JZKD02S0599947.1:243549-259758 GCA_000966675.3 Picea glauca | reverse complement strand
TGATTCCTTGTTGTGGTATCATAATTTTTTCTCAATCTTCATATTTTCATCTCTTCTTCTTCATCAACCTCTCCTATGGACTTCTAAGAAGGAATGGGTTTGATAAGTAGTGGATCGTACTTAAACCTTAGTCCAACCCAATTGAGATTCATTCTTTTAAGGGACTTTATATACAATTGTACTATGGAGAAGGCTAGTTTGAAGTTTTATTGTGAGTGAGGTTCTATATTTTTGAGCGTAGGTGGTAGTTACTCCCATATATATTTGAGGAGTTGTACCACCTTATCCCTTGATCCTTTTATCATGGTTTCATATTGGGAAAATGCCCCCTTTTGCTTCTCCTCAAGTAATTAAATTTTCATATGAAGTGAGTTCGACTTGGTTCCTTAGTACTTCTTTAGGTTTAGTGGTCTCATCCCTTATTCAAAGGGTTCTACTATGTTCTTCATTTTTGTATTTCTATGTCTCTTTAACCCTTCTTTCTTCATTATAAATCTAGGAGTATAATGCTTTGAGTTGGACATCCCCCACATAAGGATCGGGGGGTGAAAAAATTATGGAGGTAAAATTCACATAGTTGTTTCCTATCCCCTTCATTACACTACATATATGCTTATGTGAAGTCTCTTTGGGTGTCCAATTGATGAGTGAGCCAATTGATGAGGGAGGCAATTGAAATTTTTTCATAATTGGAATCTATGCCATTGTTCCTTTAGGTACAATGGATAGGTTCTTATTGGAGGTCTACAAGAAAGCATGTCCTTTGCAACCTTAACAATTTTGTGGACAAATGCTTTTAACATTTTCAAATTTTGTCCACTCTGTTTCTAGCCTCTCTCATATTTATTTCCAATTCTATCCTTAATTTCTCATTTTCACTTTCAAGGTGTTGGTTTTTCCTATTCCATTTTATCTATTTACCATTACAGATTGAACCCGGTTCATAACCAAGAAGCTTCCCAACAAAATCCCCTAAAGATTATTGGTCCCTCTGGTTACCCAGAAGACAACGCAGTACATGGAGTGCACTACGTAGTCTCACCCGAGGTAGATCTTATGGGTGGTTTCAATACTCAGGTGTTTACAACCTGGGACTGAGCGAGATCTATGCGTGTACATCACAACCTTTATCTAGTCTATTAACATCCTATTATAACATTTCTTCTATGCATGCATGTAAAATAACAGATCTACTTAATCACTTCATTCATCCAACATTCATCAATTAATCAGACACAAAGATAAATTCATTCTATCCCACAACACAATGTTATCGTGGTTCACCCCCTCCTGGGACACGTCCACAAAGATCTGGCTCTTAGGATTTTATTATGGTTCAGAAATATATCACGCCGCACATTTTTACAATCTTAGTTCTCCCTCTTTCACACTAGCTCCTCAATCCCTGCAAGGATGACTAGATCACACCAAGCTCCTCAGCCTGGGATCTAACCCTCGGGATCGAGTCGCTCCCTCCTTCTTTCTCTCACCATCTTAATGATTCATACAGTTCTTACAATACTCTTCCTCTTTGTCCTCTCTCCCTTTCTGTGTGTCTATCTCTATTATCCTCTCTCTCTTCTTCTCAGTACTACTTATTTATATTTCCGTCTCACTAGCCATTACAATGTATTAAAAAAACCCTAACCCTAGCATTGTTAGGTCTTCCATGCATGCGCACGTGTTTCTTTTTCCTTCTAGCTGTCTCTTTCCTCTTGCATGACTTTCTTCCCAAAATAGCCTTTTTTCTGATTTGACCTGCTTCTAACATGCCCCCAACGCTGACATGTGGCTCGTCCCGAGCCACCTAACCCTGGTGTTCTTCGTCGATCTCTCTTGCGATCGCTTGGAACTTCTCCATGAGCTCTGTTGCTTGCGTTTGGGCCTGCAAGGTCTTCTCCTTGAGTGCGTCCAATATTTGTACTGCAATCTCGTCACTAACCAACCTTGCACACTTTGCCTGGGTTTGTGCCATCTTCGTTTTTTCTTCCTCTGCCTGTGAAATGACCTATGTTGCCCGCTCCTAGAGTGGTTCCATTTGAGCATGGCGCTCTTTTTTCTATGTATGCGCAACTATGATTTATGCCTGAATTTTCTTCATATCATGCCCTCCTTTGACGTGCTTCATGATTGGCATTGTCTTCTGCCTCTGCTTGAGGTTCTGGATAGATGTGCTTATCCTTTCTCCTTCCTTGTCCCACTGCTGGACCTGTTGATCCTCTTCCAGCTTCGTCTAGAGCTGTGCTGCTTTCTCAAACAAGTCGGCCGCCGCGTGGACTTGTCGCTCTATCTCCTTTATCTATGTTGTTTCATCCTTCTTCCTCTGCTCCTTCACCTCTGGTGGAGTGGTAGGTGTGAGCTTCTCTTGGAGGTGCTCAAACTCCTCTTTGTATTGATCGATTGTCTGCACAATCTAATCAATCTTCTGTGTCACCGTGAGTTCGACTGTTTGCGCATTCTTTGGGATTTTCTCTTAGGCTATGACCAATTTCTTCTCCATCCTATTCATGTGGTATTTCTTGTTTTTGGTCTCAATCTTAGCCTACTCGAGTACCAATTCCATCTCATCTCGATTGTCCTTTGCCTGCTACAATTCCGCTGCGTCTGTGCGTGCAAAATATTGTACCTCATGTGTGATGCTGACTTGAAGTTTATACAAGGCCTTGGTTGGTATCCATGTCAATACCAATTGTATTTGAGCCAAGTTCTTTAGGGGTGTTTTCCCCACGATTTCATCCATGCACAACATGCTAGGTGTGACGTGAAATGTCGAGCTCGGTTGTGTTATTTGGATCCTGTCCTGCTCGCTTGATCCAACTTCGCGTCCTATATGTGATTCTGATGGGGTTGTTCCTATGTTGTTGTCAGCCACTTGCGCGTCTCCGAGCTGCTTGAGGAGTTGTCTCGTGTGGGCCAAATCTTCCTCAATTATGTCCCTTTGGCGCACAACATTATCAAAATCCTCGACTGTGCGATCCTGGATCATTTGTGCCACCATGTTCACATTGTCCTCAGTGATCATGTATTATGGGGGCATTTTGTGTGCCTTTTCCTTCTTGCACACACCCCCCATCTAGATGACTGGCCTCTTAGTCTAGCCTTGCTCTTGTGGAGTAGCACTTGATGTAGTTATATGTGTTGTCTCATCTTGTTTCTGTTGTACCTATGGCGCCTGTGTGTTGTTCTTCTTCCCCGCCTGGGCACCTATCTTGGATGTCCCCCCTTTTTTCTATTGTGCCTTGCTTTGACCTATCCTTGGTCTCTTGGGCACTGTTATCTCTTTGGCATGTGTATGTTCCTGTCTTACCTCCTCCTCCTGTATTTCTGCGGGTATTTCTTGATTGAGGAATGGAATCCTCCAGTAATCATCCCAACCCTTAATGACCATCTCTATGTTTTCCTCCTTGATACAGTAGCGCAGTTATAGCCATTGATTGTTGGTATATTTTTGTGCCTGGATCCACGTTTCATGTATAGTGGATTTGAAGTTGGCTATACCGTGATATTGCGTGATTGCTTCCGGAGTCACCCTCCAAGTGCTGGCGATGTTGTCCTGTAGGACGTTGAGATCGCCTTCAAATATGGCTACATTCTCCTTTCTGTTCTTAAGGTCTGAAGTGGCCTCCAATGATAAGTATCATGATCCATGGCAGGGATTGGGTCTAGTGGAAAAAAATGAATACTTCGGCTCCTTCCATCCGATCAAGGATATTAGGATGAGTAGCCATGAGTAATGAAATTATGTCCCCATATCCTATGTGTCCTTGCAGTCGTCTAGGAACAAATTCAACAAATAAGGGTCCCAATTGAGTTTGGTTCCTTCTGCACACTGTGCTACAACCGTGACAACCCCATCCGAGACTTCTTCCTTGCGGCATTTCCTGAGTAATTTGCATGCCATAATTTTTGTGGCCATTCTTGTTGCAGCGTCACTAATACGCTTGATGATGATTCCGCGCGACCCCCTTTCGGTACCATATTTCTTCTTCATTTCCTCGACCACTGCTTTCTCCTTCGATTTTTCCTCAAGGAACTGCGTAGGATCCTCACCCCATGATGGCATCCCTGTGATGTATGTGATGTGATCTACATATATTGAGATGAACTGTTCCAGCCACACGTATCCACCATGGGTGACTTCCATCATCTTCTTGATGCAGTTGTTTGCATATTAGCCCCTCCCAAAGTGCGGTAGCTCAAACAGGCCTAGAATCTCGTTTTTGGCTAGTACTGTTGCCCACTGACTGGTCGATTAATTGGTTTGCCAAAGGGTCCTATACCCACAGTCTGTAGGTAGAATTTCTTTAATAAATTTGGGAACTTGTCCGTGTCCGTCACGTCATGGTCTGAGTACCTCAATTTCTCCATGTGGCCTAACAGATTTGATTTTATTCATACCCCTTCTGGAATGTGTGGAAAGATAATGGTTGTGGTGGCTTGCCTGCACGGTGAACTTGGTACCGCCTACTTGCCCTTTTGTTGTGGTGGCTGACTTGAGGTTCTAGCCTCCATTTTTCTCTCTTCTGCATACTCCTATGGTCGTCCGGTGACATCTTTCACTATTCCCTCTTGTGGTTGTTTTGGCGTGGTTGTCTGTGACCTTTTCGGCATGATTGTTTCTGCCTAGTTTGGGGCCGTCCCATTGGCTCTCGAGGCTTCTTCAGGGTTTTCAGGGTGCACTTGGTTTCCTACGTCCTCAGCGTGTTGGCCCTGTCCCTCTTTCGATGCATCAATGTCCATGCTCGATGGTGTTGTCTGTTGGGTTTCCTCCACAATGGGTGTGGGGCTTCCTGGTGTCATATCAGGCAATGGGATTTCGTCCACATTGATGAATTCTGGAGGCTGAGGTGGTTATTGTTCGCTTCCCTATGGCAGTGGTGGTGCTCTAGTAGTCTAGCTCAGTTCTCCCTATTTCTGTGGTGCCATGGTGGTAAGGGTGTTGTTTGTCGAGCTTAGTGGCCTCTGCAACCTCTGCAACCTTAACTATCTTCTTCGTATTCTCTATCACTCTGTGCCTTTCCTGATTTCACAATAACCTTTCCATTCCCGCGTGCTTCATTTGTGTTAGAGGCATGTGAATCTTGTCAGAGATGTTACCACGACTGCATTTTAATTGAACTTCTGATTCCCGTGTACTTGCCATTGATTTCCCCTGTCGTTTCCAGTTGGCGCGATTAATGTGGCGTCCCATCAGTCATTTGTGGCATTCAATTTTGATAACTGCCGTCAGTTGTCACTTCTTTTGTTGTATCCGTCTTTCCCGTTGTTTCCGCTTTGTAATGACCATTGGCCTTGTCTTCGTTGAGCTAGCATTGTCGAGTGTGCGCGCTCATTTTATTTCAGAGCACTATACCTCTAGTGTTCTCTTTTGATGTCCATCATGGTGCAGTATATATATATATATATATTAAGTGCTAAGGGATCGACTGTCCCTATACATATTCAGTTTGCTCCCATTGATCATCCCTCTGAGTTTTGTGCCTCCTAAATCCTGTAAATGTACAACTCCCCCATCTATGATAGTTTTCACTTCGTATGGTCCTAACCAATGCATTCTGAGTTTTCCTAGAGGCTGAAGGGATTTGATGTCATACATCAACACTAGGTCTCCTTCCTTGAAATTTTTCTTCTTGACATGTTTGTCATGCCAAGATTTGTCCCTTGCTTTCTGGGCTTCTTGGTGAAACCCTGCTAGAATCCTATCCTCCTCCATGATCATCAGTTGGTTCAACCTATTCTGTACTGCACTTCGTTCTGTCATGTTCGTAATTGCTGCTACGTGTAGACTAGGTACCATAAATTCTAGTGGCACCACTGCTTCTTGTCCATGTACCAATCTGAATGGCGTTTGTCCTGACAATTTCTTGCATGTGGTCATGTATTCCCACAATATTGTTGGTATCTTTAGGTCCCAATCATCCCTCTTAACATTATAGATCTTCGTTAGTGCATTTTCAAGGATCTTGTTAAAGGCTTCCACTGTACCATTTGCTTGAGGATGATATCGTGTACTCTTTTGATGATGAACTTCAAATTCCTTAGTCATAGCCTTAATAGTATTGTTAATGAATTGAGTGCCTTGGTAACTCATCAAAATCCTGGGGAAACCAAATATAGTGACCACTTTTTTAAACAGGAAGTGTGATGTTGTCTCTACACTGCAATCTTTGATTGGTGTTGCTTCCACCCTTCTTGTCAGGTATTCCGTTGCGGTGATAATGTACCTCGCTCTGGTCCTTTTTGTTGGTGGTTTTCTTGGTCCCACAAAATCTATTTCCCATTTTTCAAATGCCTACAAGTTTACCTATGGTTGTAGGGGTATCTCGTCCCTTCTATTCGGTTTACCAACCCTCTAACATACATCGCATTTCTGGCAGTACTCCTTTGAGTCTCTGTGAATGGTCGACCACAATAGTCCTGCGTGCAATACCTTATAAATGGTATCTTTGCCTACATAATGTCCTCTTGCTATTCCCTCATGGGCTTCTGCTAAAATCCTTGGTCTTTCATGTTCTAGCACACATCTTCTCAAGATGCTATCTGCACCCATTTTGTATAAGTGTCCTATAATAAACTGATATTCTGTAGCTAATACTACCGAGTTTTTCTTCTGCATGGTGTTATATTCCTGTGGTGCAGTCCCTGTACTCAAGTATTGGATAATGTCTGCGAAGTATTCATCGACGATCTGGACGAAAAATGATTATGCGTCCATAAAGTTCTCCTCTAGATTTGTAGGTTCCTCCCCATTCGTGATCTTGGATAGATGATATGGTCCCGCGTTCAACTTCCCTGGCTTGACTATTACTTCAAAATCAAATTCTTGAAACAACAATAGCCATTTGAAAATCCCCCCCCCCCAACACTGGCTTGTTGACTAGGTATTTGAGCGCTGAATGGTCTGTGAACATCTTGAAATGTTTTCCCAGTAAGTAATGTGTGAACTTCTGGAGCACGTAGACCATAGCTAGACCTTCCCTCTCTGTAGTGTTGTAGTTTTTCTCTCATTATGACAGTTTTCTGGTAGCAAATGCTATAGGATGATCCAATTCTCCTGCTCCTGGCTATGCTAGAATAGCTCCAAGTGTTATGGTCGATGCATCTACATGTATGTGGAATGTCTTCTCCCAGTATGGGAATACTAGTATTGGTGCGGCTACCATCTTTTCTTTCAGTGTATCCAGACCGTGTTGACAATCCTCATTCCACTAGAACTTTGTGTCTTTCCTTAGCAGTTTCTCCATTGGCGCAGTGATCTGTGCATACCCTTTTATAAATTTCATGTAGTATCTCGTGTGTCCTAATGTCGCTCTCAATTGACGGACTATTTTTGGTGGTGGCAGGTTAACAATTACCACAATCTTGGAAGTATCTACTAGCAAACCTTGCTTGCATACTACATGGCCCAATAGTATCCCAAAAGGTGTTCCAAAGATGCACTTCTTGATGTTTAACGATATCTAACACTGCCTGCATCTTTCTAACATTAGCCGCAAGACCTCTACATGGTCTTTCATTAGAATATAGAATTTCCAATCGTCCAAGTATACCTCTAGAAACTGGTGGGTAAATTCTTTAAATGCAACTATGACTACTCTGGAGAATATTGTTGGTTCATTCTTCAGTCCAAACGACATGACTTTGTACTGGTAGGATCCTCATTCTGTAGCAAAAGTGGTCGTGTATTTGTCTTTTGGTGCTATCTTGATCTTATGGTATCCTGAAAATCCTTCGGAGAATGAATAAGCTTCCTGCCCTCCTACGTTCTCTAACACCTCATCCATGAAAGGTATAGGGAATGGGTCATGTAGGCACACATCATTCAACTTCCTCAAGTCGACGCATATTCTTATCCCCCCTTGTTTTTTCTCTTGAACTACCATCGGGCTTATCCATTCTGATTCTTCTATAGGTTCTATGATTCTAGCCTCCAACATCCTATCGATCTCAGCTTTGAATTTTTTCTTATATATCGGATTTAGTCTGTATGGTCACTGTGTGATCGGTCTTGCCTCAGCTCTGAGCGGTATTTTCATTTTACCTAGCTCTCCTTCTATGCATTTAATTTATGTGAACTTTGTGGGGAATAGGTCGTTGTACTCGATCAGTAATTTTGTTATGCTTTCCATTGTTTTCTCATCCTAGTAGTTTCCAATCCTGGCCATTTTAGGATTCTCAATTGTCCCAATGTTGACTTTCTTCACCTTGATCGGTGCAACACTCACTTCTAATTCTAGCGATGGACCTTCCACTTCTCTTTCACCTTCAACTTCCTCAATCTGAATATCATGTGGGTCATGTTCATCTTTTAGTTCTTCCTGCACATGGTAACATGACAATAGTTCTTTCACTGTCTGTTTGTTCTGTTGTTTTTCTCCTGTTATGAGTTCAACTTCTGGTTCCTTAATGAATATTACCCCTCTTATTTGTTTAAGTGTTGCATCTATGTTTGGGTTCTCATGCTCAAATGAGAAATTGACTATAAATTTTTGTTGTAATATTGTCCATCTCGTAGTTCCTCTGCACAATTCCTGGTCTGTATACCAGTTTGTTGGGATGCCCTCTAATGTGTGTACAAAACGATGAGGCCATTCCTCTGGGGGTGTCATTTCCCACAATGCTTTGCACTTCTCCAAGTGCTCCACTGGTGCCCCCTGTCCATCATATTTATGTTGTTGGTTGCTTCTTTGTTCTGTGCCAAACCTAATGCGCAGTAACCACTTACAATGGTACTAGTCCTTGATTGTTTCTTTGTGTGTGCCTCACCATCTTGCAGGTGTGGCCTTGAGTGCTATATCTAGTGCTAAGAGTATCTGATTTTCTAAAACTTCATCTTCATAGCATGTCAATAATGCTTCTAGATCGTTCACCCCATGGAAGCTAGATGGTTCCCTTATCTCTGTACCTACCCATCTTACTGTTCGGTCTATTCTTGCGCATCTTCTTGTGGAAATTTTGTGTAGCCTCTGTTTCCAAATTTTCAAACCCGTATATGAGTCTAACACACATGAGGTGATGCTCTGCCAAATGAGTATCCCATCTGCAGTTGGGTTTACATAATCCTCATCTTGCATAGTTTTTCTATACAACTAGATAATTTCCTCCAGGTCTAAGCAAGTAGGCTCTACAAACCTTTCCCCTTTCGATAGGTCTAATGACGCAATGACCCTGTATTCTCTTGACTCAAAGGTCATTTTTCGCGTCTTTAAGTTGATTATGGCCTGGTTATCAAACACCCAATCCAAACCGATCAATGTTGGATAAGGTGTTGTGTCATCCACTATCTATATTACTTCGAAGTCAGCTTTAGTTCACACTCCATCTAGGTCTACTACCACTCCTTTTAGTCTCCCAATTGGTAGAACTCTATGTTGATTTGCTAGTTTCAACTGAACGGTTGAATATCCTAATGTGGGATCTCCCATACATTGCCATGTCTTCTTGGCTAATACATTGAATCCAGATCCTAAATTCAGTATGATATCTCCCATGTTGAAATCTCCAATGTTGGCATTCATCCTGAACTCCCTACTTGTTCTTCTCCTTGTATGTAGGTGATTGACTATTTTTTGTTCTAGCTTTCCTTTTGTTTCTACACTACATCTTTCTAGCATATTTTGTAATATTGTGACAGAGGATGGATCATTTAGTAATTTTACACATGATTGCAAAAAGCCTTTGATCATACTTACTTGTCCCAGGGGTTGTGTTGCATTGGTGTGATCCAACGATGGAGACATCTCGTACTCGGGTGATTCCTTACTATGTTGTGTAGTTGATGTCAACGCAATGTGTGGCTTCATAAATTCTTGTCTGTACTACTTGAATATATCCTTCTCATTATGCACGTCAAACTGCTTCCTTGGTTTGACATTTTCTATTTTATCTCCTTCATGTGTAACTATGTTGATGTTTCTTCCTTCTCGCTTCTATTGAAATCCACTGAACATTCTGATTGTTTTGATTCCTCTTTTCCTGGATCTTTCCTAGTAGTGTAGGAAATTCTTCCGTGTCATGATCCGATGCACGACAATACATACAAGTCGCTGGTGGAAGTGGACATTCTCTTACATAGTGTCCTAGTTGTTGACAATTGTGACATACCATTGGTCATCTACCTCTTCCAAATCCTCCTCTTTTTCTTCTTCTACCTCTGTAGCTAGCTTGATCCCCTCATGATGCGTAGTATTGTGCTGTGGTTGCATGGTATTGTATGGTTGCTACGCAATATTATACTGCTGTTGTACAATGTTGTATGGGGCTGGTACTTGGCTAAACTAAGGTGTGTCTTGCCCGATCATCATTTATGCATGCACCCTATATGTATTTGATGTCCTCTCTCTCATCAACTCCATGGTTCTACAGTCTTTGTCATCATGGCCTACTGACTTGCAAAAGTTGCAATACGAACTCTTTGGGACTGTTTGGTATTTATGCATCATTGGGCAATGATATGGATCATGGCCTTGTTTCTTACATATTTTGCACCATATTCCTCCTATTGGTAACATATTTGGAATTCCTGCTGCCATGTACTACGCGAATGTTGGACATTCGTTCTTATGGTGTCCTTCTGTCTTGCATGTGGTACACCAAACAACTTCTCTTTTGTCCTTACTTTTGTTCTGGTTTAGCTGGAACATTAAGTTCTTCAGATCCTCCTTCATCTCCTCGATGGCTGGATCTATTTTCTGATATTGGTTTTCTTCCAGTTGCAGGGATGCATGCAGAGCCTCTACCTGCGTCTGAAACTTCTGTTGTCACAGTGGATATTTTAAGTGTGGTAATAGTGAGTTGATGAACATGTGCTTATGTTGCATATATGTCATGAAATATTTCATCTTTCATTTCAGTTGCTTGAATCTCTGGTCAATCTCCCATACAGATTCTCCTGGTTTTTGTCTAATCTTTATCATCTCGTTCCTGCATTGGTCCTCTGAACTTGGCTTCTAAAATTCATTTATCAACAACTTCTTCATATCTCCAATTGTTCTGGTTGTCCCTGGCAGATTGTTTTTGGCTAAACTCATATACCAATCTAGTGTGCAATCTCTTAGTGTGATAGCTAACTATGCAATTTTAGTGTCCTCGTATGTGATCTATTTCACTTTCAAGATCTTTTCACAGATAAACAGGTGCTTCTCCGGGTCTTCCAACACTTCTCCTTTGAATTCTTGTAACTTGATGGTGGGGTCATGTCCTGCCATCCTGAATTCTTGACTACTACCTTCACGCTATGTAGATACTTGACTAATGCTTCCTGAACTGGCTCCCCCAATTATTGTTCCTTGTGTAGATGCACTTCCTGCTGTCTTCCTTCTCCCAAAATTCGGTTGTCTAAATGGTGGTGTTCTTCTTGGTGTGTTAGTCACACATGGGTTTATGGGTTCCACACTGACATTAATATGGATAGGATTGATGCCTTCTATTCCCACTCTTGGACCTCTCGTCTTCCTCTCATATGTTGCGCCCAGGATTTCCTCAATCTGCTCCACATCCTGGAGATCCTCTACCTCCTCTTCATCACTTGCCAAGCCTTCCCTCACGACTATGGCTCTCTTCTTGGTGTTCACTTTGTATTGGTAAGGTACTCCACTGTGCGTCTTTCCAGCTGTCGCCATGATCCTCTTGATATGGTCGTCGTCCATAATGATTGGGTTCAAGGCCTCCTCCTTCTTTCCTTTATCTCCTTCCATTTCTCCTTTTCCTGTCAGTGCTTCCCCCTTTCCCCCATGCACGTAGGGAATTTTAGCTGTCTGACTCCATTGTCATTACACCTTTGTTATATAACAATATCTTAATGGAAGTATATAATGATCTGAGATACTTGCCTCAAGGTCCCTTCAAGAATTCTTGTTCAGCTGTGATGTATGACTTTGTTGTATCGACTACAAACTCTATGATAAATCCGACAATAATGTTGTCTAACCAAAAATATATTGCGCGCGTGAATTTATTATCAACCCATTGTAGTTGCACGATCTCTTTGGGATTCCACTCTAGTTGTCTGATCCGATTCGTCGGATGGTTGTGTTTCAATATTTTGATCCACTCCTGCAATATGTGTGGGAAATCACAGAAAAATACTTCATGCAAGTTGGTGAATACGTACTTGTCCAGATACTTGCATGGTGTTAACTTGGGGTTTCTATTATCTTTATGTGAAAACTCTAGATCCTTTGTCTTCAGCCTACTTTCGATCTATGCCTTTGTGAGATTTCACGGTCTCAACATACCCTTTTAGCTTCACATTATTTCACCTTCTTATCATCCGATCCGATCTTCTTTTGACATGTCTTCCACAGATCTCATATGCTCAATCCCCTTGCCTTCCAATCAGCCAACAATGGAACCATTTTTTGTTTTTTCCTATTCTCTTTTATCTATTTAGCATTAAAAATTGACCCCATTTCATAACCAAGAAGCTTCCCAACAAAAACCCTTAAAGATTATCGACCCCTCTGGTTACCCAGAAGACAACGTAGTACATGGAGTGCACTGCGCAGTCTCACCTGAGATAACTCTTATGGGTGTCTGCAATACTCAGGTGTTTGCAACTTGGGACTGAGCGAGATCTGCGTTTGTATGTCACAACCTTTATCTACTCTATTAACATCCTATTATAACATTTATTCTATGCATGCATGTAAAACACCAAATCTGCTTAATCACTTCATTCATCCAACATTCATCAATTAATTAGACACAAAGATACATTCATTCAATCCCACAACACAGTTTTACTGTGGTTCACCCCCTCTTGGGCTACGTCTACAAATATCTAGATCTTAGGATTTTATTATGGTTCAAAAAGATATCACACCATGTGTATTTATAATCTTAGTTCTTCCTCTTTCACACTGGCTCTTTGATCCCTGCAAGGTTGACTAGATCACACCAAGCTCCTCAGCCTACGATCTAACCCTCGGGATCGAGTCACTCCCTCCTTCTTTTGCTCACCAACTTAATGATTCATACAGTTCTTATAGTACTCTTCCGCTTTGTCCTGTCTCCCTTTCTGTGCATCTCTCTCTATTAACCTCTCTCTCTTCTTCTCAGTACTACTTATTTATATTTCCATCTCACCAACGATTACAATGTATTACAAAAACCCTAACCCTAGCGTCATTAGGTCTTCCATGCATGTGCGCGTGCTTCTTTTCCTTCTAGTTTTCTATTTCCTCTTGCATGTATTTCTTCCCAAAATAGCCTTTTCTTTCTGATTCAACATGCTTCCAACACAAGGTGTTGTTATCATTCAAATGTTGCATCCTAAGGATTTGAAATTTTTCTTGAAATCTACAATTTTCTATTCATATGAGGAAGGGAAATTTTAGTGTTTGTGACTTCTAATTCACTCCTATCTTTTGGAAGTGATTTACATATATGGGCCTCTATGCTTTCTTTCTCTAGTTGAGCTATGAGGTCTTGTATGTTACCCTCATTCTTATTTGTGTGAGTCATCTCATGAGATTATTCAAAATTATATGCTAGGATAGGAGGAACATATTCCACACTGTATATGGTATGGGTTTGATGAAAAATGTGCAATGTATCTTCCATTTGAGATCTAGTCCTAGCCATTTCTTCAAGGACTTAACTTTTTTGATCCCTTGAGGAGCTATCTGCTTGAATCTTGAGGGAAGTATTGTTGAATTTTTTAGTAGCATCAGATATGTACTTCCACATGGGTTTGTGTCAACGCGTGGGAGTCTTCCTTGTAACCTCTCAAAACTTTAGGAGATTTATTTTATTAGTGATTAATAAAGTGAATGATGTTTTATAATTAATAGGAGTTTAATTTATTTAAATTTCTAAGTATTTGACATTAGTAATTAAATTAAGTCCTAGTTATTAGATCTAAAGTGAACACGATATTAAATCTCAACCATTGATCACTTTAGGAGATATAAGGTTTTGGACTTTAGGGTAAAACTCAAGGTTATAAAAGACAACCTAGGTGAGAGGAGGAGACACAGTCATGGTACACAAAGAATGAGTAAGAACTTAGGTGTGTAGGAGAAAGGGCCTAGCAAAGGGTGCAATGGGGCAGCGACCACCAAAATTAAATGAATGATCTTGGGAAATAGGATAGGCTATTTGCTGCATTTGTATTTCCTCATAAGGTCGTAGATATGGTTTTCCTACGAGGGTTTTTCCAACGGTATGTATTGGGCTGAGGCACTCACGTAGAGAGAGTAGTGGGCAGTGGTAGAGGAGTTGCCACATCTGTTGAAGGAACAATGAACGAACATGGAAAAGTGATGGCACAAAGAAAATAACCACCAGATAAGAGACATGCATACGCTGAGGAGGGTCGGGTTGCATGTCGTGGAAGCGACTGATAACAGACAGGAAAAGTGTTGGGAAGAGTCATTGTTCAGAGCTTTTGTAGTTGGTGTGTATAACAGACATGGGTCGATGAGCGAAGGGTGCTAAGAGCCATAGGAAGAGGACATGAGCTACGACTGGGATGTGGAGCATATCGTCATTGAGGATAGCCAGAGATGACCAGAGCAGCTGTGTGGACATCCATACATGCAGAGGGCATGACCAAGAACTCTATGAGAAATTACTTGAGAAAATTGAAGCTTCCTTTCCAACTTAGGGTTTAGTATAAACTCTAAATAAGACTCAAACTTCTCTTTCTTAGCTTAAGATATTTTAGAAATTCAAACGTCTCTTGTCACCTTTTCAATGCTCTACCTTTAGCTGAGTGAGACTATGAGATTATGATGATTCAAATTTCATTTGAGGTGATGTTGCTCAATGGTATTTTTATAACATGATTACAATGTTTTTTTTTCACGCAGAAAAAACAGTTCAATTATTATTCTATTAAAATCAAGTGAAAATTTCTATTACATATGCATCATAAGAGTAATGATCTCTTTTGAATTCAAAATAGGACTGTAGACAATTTTTTATCTATCCTAGATTTCAACATGTGACATGATTACAATGCTTATCTTGATGTGACCCATTAGATCATTTCTTTTGATTGAATATTATTGGTATGTAACTTGAACTTTGTGCCATCACACATGAAGTTATCCCCCAACTCAAACTTCAACGACCACAATGAAAATGAAGCATAGAACTTAGGGTGTTTGGTATATAGAACTTAGGGTGTTAGTTTAGATGACTATAGGATATGCCATCCAAATATAAAAATAAAAATCACTTAAAACACGTAAGAGTGACATATTTTTAACCTTTGTGAATTTTTTTATTGGAAGTGTATTGATTTTCAATTTGATGTTTGAATGATTTGCATGTTGCAAGTGTGATCATGAAGTGTGGCATTCTTTATTTCATGTAGAATAATGATTTGGAGTTGGAATACCAACCTATGTTATCTCCCTCTTGTTAGAATATAGAAGATGGTGTGCTCGTTTTACCATTGACGATACCCTTGTCACCCAACCACAGGCCGAAGCCTCCCTCCGAGCACCTTAACCTTGACTGAGAATTCCTTTGGAAGCAAACCCTAGGCTAGATAGCCAAACAAAGAGTAGCGCATCAATCCCCAAGGATGGCGCATCACAAAATCTGATCAGATAGTCCCAAACCCTAGCCAAGAGATATCCAAGACAATATTGAAACTAGTTGCTCCTGCAACTGCACTTGCAACCCTCCTCCAAACCTGCGCACCAGACTGCAACTGCAGTGCACACCAATTGGGAAACTGTTGTGCATAACTTCTCTGTTTGCAACTGCCGAGATGTGACAAATGAGAACTGGCATCCTGTATTTATAGTAATCCTTCCAGTTTACTGGGGCCGACTTCTCTTTCTGGGTATGTGTCTGTTCAGTATATTATTATTAATTCTGGCCGACTTCTTCTCTTGGAGGCTAATAGCCTAATATAAATTTTATTCTTGAGCCGACAAGGCTTCTAGGGTTATTAGCCAACTCATTAGGGTTTCTCTTGCTTTCCGGAGTCTTCTATTCTCGTCAGGTTCACACATGGGGGAAAATACCTCCTGCAACTACCATAATATTAACATTCCCTCCTAGCTAGAGAGGTATTTATAGGTAATGGACTTGAGCACAAAACATAACATTTACCCGGTAGCATCAATATAGTCATATAGACTATTTCATGACTAGATCATGAGCATCACCATCACTATCAGCTGCATCATCTCTCGAAACCATACTTCATCTGAGTAATATGATGCTGGATAAGTCACTCTCACCATAGAG
>JZKD02S0599947.1:222492-239195 GCA_000966675.3 Picea glauca | reverse complement strand
ACATTTCCATATTATCTTATAAGAGTGTAGACAAGGGTCAAAAATGATATGGAGAAGTGATGGAAATGTAAGGTGAGTTGGATAATAGGTAAATGGTATAGGTTAAGGTGGAAATAACTCAAAATATAATTCAAATGGTGGATAGCATGGATTGAAATAGACATGAAACATATGGAAATGATATGATGTAAAGAATGGTGGAGCTAAAATAAATGGAATGCATGGTGATTGAAATCATGGAATAGAGTTGTTTAAGTTCTGCATGGGGTAAAACTAATGAAAAATAATTGTCTATACCTTAAGTTGCTTAATTTCTTTGAAATGAATCAATGAAAACTTTATCATCCAACAATATGAATGGTCTTGATATTGAGTTCTCCTTTGAATATTATTCTCCTATTCATTATTGCAATGGAGATTAAGTAAGTCTAATATGAAATTGCTTAAAATTGTTTCTAATTGCAACTTGTCATTATACTTTTTCTTTGGAAATGGAGTGATCTGTTTGACTCGCCAACAAAAGTAGTTTATCAATACTTCTAATGTGTTTTGGGTCTATTTGAAATATTTCATGCCCTTTTGTATTACTCGTTTCTTTATTTTTCCTTGTGGAAGTGATGCCTTGATTCTTGGAGTTTGTATTCTTACTTTAATTTGTTCTTCTCCTTTGTAATCTTGTGTATAAAATTAGATCCATGATGATCAATTGAAAATAATCATACTTACTTTTCATGATGAAAATGTATCCCATGAGAAGCTTTGAAATATGACGTTGTTTCTTCTAGTAATAATTGCCTTCTTGTTGTATTCACTTTCTAATATCCTCTATTTTAGGTGGCACTGCCCATGTTTTACCTCTTTGCTTTGTAGGCCTGCATATTTTACACAGAGAGATATGCACTTTGGAAGACATGATGTAAATCTTTCCTTATGAGATATTAGAGAGTTTGGAAATATATCTTTCCTAAGTGGAAGTTTTGAAATTTATACTTTATTTCTTGTGGTCTCTTTGATATGGTGTACCTCAAAATGTCTATGTGTGCATGCATAATTGAAATGGAAACTCGAGATTGACTTATTTTAACTTGAAACATTGCATATCAATCCATTTATCTTATAAGAGAACACATTTATTTATTTTATATCTTTACGATCGATTTCTTGGTAGGTCCTTGAATCACAAACTTGATGTGGTTTTAATCATCGAACCTTATATTGACTTGAAGATCTTCTTAATCAATAACGTGTTATTATGTTTGTAGAATTTAAAATGTAACCTTTGAAATCATCCTTGGAAAGAAGATAGTTTGAATTCCATGCATGGTAGTATATGGGTATATGGACTGTCATATGTGAATATAAATGCAAAATGGTAGGCAAATTATTACCATTGAGAATATTTTTGTATGCAGAGTTTAGTGAAATAGCATGGCCTTGTTGAGCTCAATATTCTTGATCTTTCACATCATATGCATGGTTAACTTGATATTATTGCATCTTGTGTGCTCTGGTTAGCCATGAATATTTATTGAACAAAACCAATGTAAAGTACCAGATCTATTATAATAGTTGAAAACACATATATTGCAGAGAATAATAACAGAACAACACAATAGATGAAACCACAACACCAAAATAATACATTTATTGATAGGAAACAATGTTCACTTGCCTCTTCCAGGGGGAAACCTCCAACAGAGAAACACTATTACAATAATTCTCAAGAAAAAACTTTTCATTCCCTTGACTCCTATTTGTACTAAATCTGTCTACCAAAAGAACAATCTAGAGGAAGATCTTCTAGAAGCGGAAGCTTCTATTATGTATTCTTACATTTGACTTATTCTTCCTTATTATTAGGCCTTATTAATATTGGCCTTTATTACATGGAAAATATATTATTCTACCTACATGAGGGGTTAGGGAGGTTAGGGAGGTTAGGTCCCTAACATGCCCTCCCCCTTCAAAAACAACCTTTTCCTCAAGGCTTGAGATGAGGAAATTGTTGCAGAATGGTAGTTGGCTCCCAGGTGGCATCTGTTGGACTTGTATCTTTCCATTGTACTAACACTTCCTTGATGGTGCACTGACAGAGAAGACACTCACACTGGTCCAAGACTGATTGTGGATGCAACCAGATGGAGCCTTCTTCATCCAACTCAGGAAGACTGGTTTGATTTTGGCACTTAGTTCCAATCACCTTCTTTAAGCAGGAAAAATGAAAAATAGGATGGAGCTTAGAATTATTGGACAAACCTAACTGATAGGACACCTATACCACGCGCTTGAGAAATATATAAGGACCATAAAATTTGGGCATCGATTTCTGACAATGGTTAGCCTTGAGTGAATTCTACTTATAAGGTTGCAGTCAAAGAAACACCTGTTCCCCTTCAACAAATTGACGTTTTGAGCGAACTTGATCTTCTTGTTGATTCACGTGATTCTGATCCATGACTAAATTATCTTTGAGCGTACGAAGAACAACCTCTAGAACTGGAAGAGTTTGGTTAACCTCCTGGACCTTTGAGACGTCAGACAAGTATGAGAGAACTAAAGGTGGATTTTGTCCATATACTGCTTCAAAAGGAGTCATGCGATTAGATGTATGGTAAGAAGTGTTGTACCACCATTCATCTAGGGGTAGCTATTGACCCCATTGATTTTTCCTTTCAGATGCAAAACACCTCAAAAATGTTTCCAAACACTTGTTGACAACTTCAGTTTGACCATCAATATGGGGATGATAGGCGGTGCTGAGATGCAATTGGGTGTTGTGTAGCCTGGACATTTCTTGCCAAAAATTGTTGGTGAAAGTGGGATCTCTGTCAAAAACAATAGAATGAGGCATGCCATGAAGCTTGAAGATATGATCCATGAAAAGTTCAGCCACGATGGAGGTGGTAAATGGGTGTTGAAGAGAACAGAAATGAACATGCTTGGAAAGACGATCAACTACCACCATGATGATTGACTTATTTCCTTATTTAGGTAAACCAACAATGAAATCCATAGAGATATCCCTCCAAATGGCGGGTGGAATTAGAAGCGATTGTAGTGTTCCTGGGGATTTGATTGTTTCTCCCTTGTTGCGTCGACAAACATCACATTCTGCCGCAAAAGTGTGAACTTCTTGTTTCATACCATCCTAGAAAAAAGAATGTTTTACCTTGTCATAGGTTTTGGTAAACCCTAAGTGCCCAACTATGGGTGTAGCATGAAGCTCAACTACAAATGGCCTTTGTAGTGAAGCTCATCATTGTGCCAAGATTACCCTAGGGAAATTGGATAATTCTCTTGTAATTGTTGGATCAGACATGAAATATTGGGATCTTGTAGCCATTCCTGGCGAACAACTTGGAGCCAATTTGGTACAATGAAAGAGAGGGAAAAAAGGGACCCTTCATCTTCATATTTTATTGAAAGAGCATCAACAACCACATTGTCTTTTCCTTTCTTGTAAATGATCTCATAATCATATCCAAATAAGTTAGTCACCCATTTCTATTGCTCCAGGGATGAAAGATGTTGATCCATAAAATACTTGAGGCTCTGATGATTTGTATTAATTTGGAATCATTGCCCCAATATATAAGGGCGTCGGAGATATACTGCATGCAAAATGGCCAATATTTCCTTTTCATATATTTATTGGCCCAAATGTCACTCTGATATTTGTTTGCTGGTAAATTCCAAAGTTCGACCATCTTGCATAAGGACTGTTCCAATTCCTCTCCTGGAAGCATCACATTCCAGGTCTTTGTGAAGTCGGGAAGGGCCACGACAGGAGTGGTGCACATAGTCACCTTCAAGGCTTGAAAGGAATGATCAATTGTTGGAGTCCAAGTGAAATAATTTTTTTTAAGGAGAGCAGTGAGAGGCATTGCAATATTTACATAATTTTTAGTAAACTTGTGATAATAGTCTGTTAAACCCAGAAAACCACACAAGATTTTGAGAGTCTTAGGGTGAGGTTGATCCTGCATAACTTCAATGTTCTTAGGATCCACCTTGACATCCTCCTTGCCAACAATATGACCCAAGTACTCGACTTCTCAAGCTCCAAAAGCACATTTAGATCATTTGAGGAAAGGTTCATGCTGAGAGAGTAGATGAAAACTTTGATCCACGTGAGAAATATGGGTTGTTCAGGTTTTACTATATATGAGAATATCATCAAAGAAAACTAAGACAAAATGACAGAGAAAAGGACGAAAGACATGATTCATGAGGATTTGGAATGTGGATGGAGCATTTCACAAGCCAAAGGGAATGACCAAAAATTCATATTGGCCCTCATGAGTTCGAAATGAAGTCTTAGGAATGTCTGCCTCTTTCATGCATATCCGGTGGTATCCAGAACGAAGATCAAGTTTAGTAAAGAATTGGGCACCACTTAATTCATCCAAGAGATCATCAATGATAGGAATGGGAAATTTGTCTTTGATGGTGAGTTTTTTGAGGGCATGAAATTCATGACACACGTGCCAAGATCCTTCTTTCTTAAGTACCATGACCACATGAGAATAATAGGGGCTATTACTAGGACAAATAACACATGCGGTGAGAAATTCTTGAAATTTTTTCTTAATTTCATTTTTTTGGGAAAAGGGATGAAGATAGGGACAAACATTGGGAGGAAGGATGTAGGGGATGAGGGGAATGTAATAATCATGAACACCACGGGAAGGAGGAAGTCCATGGGGAGTGGAAAAAACAACTTGATGTTTGGAGAGGATGGATTGGAGGTTAGGAGGCACATAGGGTGTCTCAGTGGCGTGAATGGAATGGAGTTGTGCAATAATGTTGGAATGAACTTTTTTTAGGATTTGTTCCATGTGATGCGAACTGATGATCTCAGGGGAACCTGCTGTGATTCCTTGGAACTTATATTATTGGCCCTCCTGGTTGAATTACATGGTTAATTCCTTAAAATCCATGAGAATGGGGCCTAGATTCCTTAACCATTTGACACTGAGGAAAATGTCACAACCACCCATGTCGATAGAAAACATATGAGATTTCATGTGGTACTGACCAATTTGGAGACACACATTTTCACAACGCACCTCACATTTCATGGACCCACCATCAACAATCATGATTTGAAAGTTGTTGACTGCTCAGATATAACAACTAGTTTCTTGGGAAATGCAACAATGAATAAAATTATAGGTGCTACCACTATCAATGAGAATGATGACCTTCTGATGCTTAATGTGACCAATTATCTTGAGAGTTTGGGGAGAAGAGAACCCAATGAGAGAATTCAGGGAAATGATCGGTTCAAATTTTGGGGGGTATGAGGGTGGAGTTAGGTAAGTGGATTCAGGTGACTCGGGAACAGGGGGAGCCTTGACCTCTTCTTCAGAAACATCCTCAGAGATGGCCATGAAAAGATTTTGTTCCTTACACTTGTGCCCAGGAAAATATTTTTCATCACAATAATAACAAAGGCCCTTGAGTTGGCGTTCAACCATTTTTTCCCAGGTCAATTTCTGGATCTTTAGTGGAGTGGAAGGAGGAGTGGGAGCGATTGGTTTAGGGTGAGGAATAAAGGATGGTTTTATGGTTTTAGAAGAGACAACATGGTGTGCTTCCTTAGCTATTTTAGTAGCTTCCACCAAACTCTGGGGTAGAGCCATGAGCACATGGGCACATATCTCATCCTTGAGGCTAGTGATAAAGAATTCTCGGAAAAAAAACATCAGACATGCCCTCCATGAGGAAATCCAATCGCTCAAAAGAAACTCTAAAGTATTCCATTGTGCTAGATTGTTTAAACTTTGTCAAACAACCTAAATGGTGGGTGTCAGTGTCAAAGCATTCATAAAGCTATGCAACAAATTGTGTCCAACCCATATACCCTTGGCAGGCATTTTTTCTCCATTACCACTATTGCCAATGTTCTTGATCTAGATGAAGAACACCATACCAAAGTTTGGCCAACTCATCTATAATGTCGTACAAAGAGAAATAATGTTCTATTTGAGTTACCCATACAGTTGGATTCGAGCCATCAAATTTTTTCACCTCAGGTCACGCTGAGAATGATGGGGCTGAAAAGTATGGGAATTGGAGGAAGTTTCACCTTCAACATGCAAAGGTGGGTCAAAGGAGGTAAGGTATCCAATGATATTCGGCTTCGTGCAGATCTGGCCAACGAAGGATTCAAGATGGTTAGAGAGGTCTTGTTTCACAGTTTCCATTTTTTCTTCTATGATGGAATGCATTTAGTTATTGATGGTGGTAATATTTTCACTGAGGTGCCGCACTTCCTTGTGGGCCTCTGCGAAATCATAGGATAAGGTATTGAAGCAGGATTCAAGGTCTTGGCTATGGGTATGGGCCATGATGAAGGGGGTAACTAGAAAGGGGAAGGTGGGACCACATGGAAAAGGGGTTATGGGTGAAGGGTATCATGATGATCAGGGTGATAAGGGGAATCCAATGGGGTAATTCCCAAATAAGGGGGCTAGAAGGGGGTCGGGTCCACGAAAAAAAAATATTTTGCTGAAAAATGATAGGTATGAATGCAATCGGGGTGAAGAGAGGAATCCAATGGGATATGGTTCAATATATTTATACTCTGGTCTGAATAATAATGCAGTGTTGAAAGGCCCAAACTTTTAAGAGGAAAATATGTGTAGTAATCTTGCAACCAAAATGCAGAAGGTAAGTTGCATGGCAACTGATCTTGTCTGTTTTGTTTTTGTTTCCATCCCAAGGATTAGGGTATTCAGGGTTTCTACAGACAAGGGTTTGCCCTATGTTATAGCTCTCTAATATACATGCAATATCCAACAATAGTACTCGACCCAATATCTCACAACACTAACTAAGGAGGCTAGACCATGCCCTTACCCATACTACCCGACTACCCAGGTACTAGAGAGTATCTTCTTGAGTGTTGTTCTCGGTGGCACTATAGCAGTCAGGTGGCCTGATGACTATGTGTTTTGCCTATTTTTCCGATGCCCAAATTCCTTTTTGCATATGGAAGTTATACACTCCATTCTTTTATTTAGCTCTTTTCGAAGGTATTATTAGGTTTTGTGAATCAATTTTCCATGGGAAAACATGAAGTATGTGTAATCGTTGTTTTGTGATGATTTTATGCTAATTTATCTTCAATTGAGTGATTATGATTTCTTAACATCTATCATTTGCTTGAAACATGCCAAAAATGTGATCCAAGCCTCCATCCAGTCCTCCATCAAGACCTTCATCTGGCCCTTTTCCAAGAAGTAAACTTTGAGCTCAATTTTTGAGAGGATGAAGTTGAATCAGAAAAATCTAGCACATGGGTTTTGTGCCTAATATTCCCAATTAGGTCCCACATAATCTGTTTCCTAAAATTGTGGATGGATTGAGAGAAGTTCTTGGTCCTCGATCCAACATCCAACACTCCATCCGACACTCCATCCAACACTCAAAGCGCAGTGGAGTTGGCAGTTAGCATATCGGCGGGCTTCTATGGGCGAATCGAAGACATGGGTTTTGTGCCTGCTCACACCCTCCATCTATGGAACTCATCACATTTAAATTCGAGCAGTTGAGCCGACCTCTATTTTTAGCACATGAAGTTGTTGAAGGAGATGCTTTCTGTTGGTGAAATTTAATGAATTTTTGTTTTTAGAGAGTGTCGACCCTTCCAGTGATCGACCTCTCAAGATGTGTACAAACTCTATATATACTTGCTGGTCTATGCCACCATATACACGATTTTTATATTTATACACACAAACATTATCTTCAATTTCATTGTAAACTCTCTTTTAGTGATTAATATCAATGTCATATTGATTCTGTGACTGCGTTTTTACTTTGAAGTAGCGCCACGACCCTCTGGGGGGCCCACCAGTGGTCAAGGTAACTTGTGCATATCAATATATACTTATATTTTTTTATTTGGCTTTTATCACTTACTGATTTCGAATTGCTTGTTTAAATTGTATCACTCTGTATATCTCTTCTAACTTGTAGCTTGCTTCTTGGATTGTATGTGTATTACAGAGCATTTATAGTCATCTATATTTACTTGTTTATATTCTGATACGTAACTCTTTGTTATGCATGTTGCAATTTAATTGTTTATAAGCTATTTACCTATGCTATCATAACTCTCTGTTTATGTTTATAAAATTGTAAATCATTCCACAGTCTGGTCACTTATGCAGTGTTTCTCTTAGCCACATCTACTTTATTATATTAGGTCAATTACTTCTTGCAAATTTACATAAAATGTTCTCTTTATTTTCAGCATTAGAATGCTAGGATCATGTTGATTTTGAATTATGATTTTTTGAATTATATCCTGGTTATGATTTTGAGCTGTGACTTTTAATTAGAACTAGTTATGAGTTTATAGGCTTGCATGAATTATTAATTATATACAGAGTATTTTCCAGAATCAGTGTGATAGAACAAGTGATTGATTTTGAATCTCTTTGCACAAGGTTTATAGACTTTANCAATGTATTTATCTATTTTAGGGAATACACATTTTAATTGAGTGGATTTTCTCACTTCCTCCATGAGAAAATTTTGAAGATGTCCTTTTTTGATGGCTAACAAACTTCATACTTCCATTTCATGTTGCTATATTATGTACTCAAAATTTTCCAACCCTTGGTCCACTGGATAGAATTTTTCTGGAGGACCAAGTGAAGGAAGCTAGCATTGAGTGGTAGTTTCTTCCATAAAATCTCATATCTTTATACAAGATCTTCCACCTTATTTTGAGCTTAGTGTGCCACCTTGTTTCAATATCCTATGTCATGTTCAATTTATACACCTCATTCATATTTAACAGTCTTATATTATGATCTTCATGACCTCTTTTCTTTTGAATTTGCTTAATAAATTCGATTTCATCCTACTCTTTACCTTGTTTTTCTTTCCATATTAAATTTTCCTTATAAAAAATTGAGAGTTTTAAACTCAACTTTTGAAGTTGAAATGCTTTGGTATAAACATATATTTTAATTTCTACATTAACAGGGTCTTATTCTAAGACATGATCTACACAAATGAAATTAAATGTTGCACAAACTTATAATAATTGACTTGATTTTCTAGTAACACAATCTTCTTTTCTAATTTTTTCACATTGACTACTTATGAATGTTCCTTATCAAGGATATCATGAGTGATGGTTGACCCCTCAGAGGGAAACTGAGTCAACTTGGATTTCTTGATGTCAATCACTTGTTCCTCTACTATGTAGATGATTGTGTTGTCTGAAACTGTTATTTTTCTCCTATGTTTCTGTTTGACAATGGTTTGTTTTCTCTTATTATATGTTATTAATTCTAAATATGCTACAACCTCAATATGGTATGGTATATTTTGATAATCTTGGGATAAAGTGCTATCTAAGCTACTGGGTGTAGCTATTTTCTCCATCTTCGTGTCTTTATCCTTGATCTACTTCCCTTTTTCTATGCCCTATTTAGGGATAAATGAATGCTCCATAGTTATATTAATGAAACTAATTGGAGGTGTCTCATCTTGTTTTGTTGGTTGTTCAGATGGTTCACCCTATATACTATTGTCGTTGGTTATCTTCTATGTCTCCTGCAGTCTCCTCTTGGTCTTTTTCCATTTTATATTGTCTCTCTTGTTCATATTTTTCCTCCTTTAATTTATTTTGTAGCTCAAGTATTGATGACCTATCTTTTTTTCTTCCTCCAATCTCGCCTTCTCAGCTTCTTCCTTCATAATTTTCTCTTATTCCCACCTTAATCTCTCATCTCTACTTTAAGTCTCTATTTCAACCTCTTATTTAATTGTTTGCTCGTATTCCTGTCTAGCCTATGCCTCTTCAACTTTGATCCTATATTCTTCCTCTTTCTTTAATATTTTTTAGCCTCATCCAATTTCTTCTTGATTCTCTCCATCTACTCATTAGAGGTCATGCTATGTGTGGGAATAAAATATTTTGACTTCAATCTCATGATCACTTCCTCCCATGTAGTGGTATTCTCATATGGCACTTCATGATCCCATCGTTCATGGGCATAATGCAATGTTATTGAAATAATAACACTATGTTTGGGAACCAATACTAAAATATCATGCCTCCATGATTTCCTCTACAAAAACCTATACTCCAACATGGAATTAGCCTCTTGTTTGGATTGTTTATAATTCAATAGCCCATAATTCCAAATATACATGTTGTAGAGAATAAATTTTCTCTTCCTTGAGTCTTTGGCTAATGATGCATTAAAAACCCATACAATGGTTTGGTAGGAAAATTACCCCAAACCTAGCCTATTAGGTACATATTTGGGTAATAGGTGAGGGGGAGTTGTGACCCCATAAATCCTCAAATAGGTATAATCCTCGTGCATGTACCAATTTCCTATGCTTCTCAATAGCCTCATTGCCTCTCTACTCAACCTAGGTCACTCTTTACAAAATATTTATTTATAAATAGGCGCAATGAAGGAATTAAAAATATGTGCATAATTTCTCTTGTACTTATTATCCCACATAGCTTGACAATAAACATGAATTGGATTTTTTGCCATGTTCCAGTTCCATTTCAACCTTGGGAAAGCATTACTAGCATATATTATATCTAGTAAATATGATGCCATGTAAAAGTGTAAAACACTTTAGAATTGGTCCTTGTATCCCTCTCAATGGCTCTATTCAAAGAATGAGATAAGATAGCTACCTAATTGAAGAGTGATCTTGTAGAAATCATAGTATGGATTAGAGGAACCCATGCATATTTAAAGTGGATGAAATTAGGCTCTCCATATAGTCTACACATTAATGCATAGATGCCATCATTTTACCCAAATAATCTCTTATCTTCCTCCAACCAACTTTCCAATTTTTTTGGATATCGTTTTCTTGATGAAATCTCTCAACAAATCCAATCATCATATACTTATTAGGTTGGTGAAGTGTATAATATATTTCAAATTTTGAGGGATAATAAGAGGCTATACATCTACCTTCATCATTCAACAATTATATTATCAATGATTGTATGTTTAATCACCCATCCAATAGCTTTTGAATATGGCATAATTGGGGTCCTTGCAATGATGGTGTGTAAGTGAGATATTTTAATGTTGATAAATGCCAAATCATTTACATTTCTCATAGCAGGGTCACTAGGTGGAACTATATCAAGATAGTATTCTTCTCTAAATATTCTATAGACTTCACCCCATACAGGAAAATGAATTTGAGCATTGATTAGGATTCAATGTATTTAAACATGGGACATATTGGCTTAATTTTTAGTTTGGATAATTGAATAACTAGTGTGAATTTTTTAGGGGAGACCTCCATATCCTTGTCAATTTGTTCAATAGGATCTATGATCATTTTCCCCCTTTTGGTGATTGTTTAGGAGTTCCAGAAGAAGATCTCCTAGGAGCCATATTATCTAGATTACCAATAAAATTGAAGTTACTAAATTTATGTATTTCTATGTTGATGCAAAGTCTTTGATTCTCAAATAACATAGTGTATATAACGATACATGAAATCTAATCTCCATTCAATTTAGCTAGCATTAACAAACTTCGATGAAAAATATAGAAAGAAGGTTTTACATATACTTACCTAGTTGATTTAAACCAATATTTATAATTATAAAGTTTTAAATTCCACTTGTGATGAATGCATTGATAACTGGAAAGTGCCAATAAAAATGTTCACTTGATACTACAACAACAAATTTTACTACTCACTTTGATTGATCAAAAGAAACTAACATTTTCAATGATGAAACAATGCATATAAGCCTTGTTTATATAGAGTGATATTTCAATATTCTATCATAATATTTAGTAGTATTTGGAATGGTAATGCTAGCTACTCCAACCAGACAAGACATCCCAACTACTAATCCAAAAACATTAATTGTAGGCAGATAAGGTTTCAACAACTATTGATTTTTTTTTCACTTTGAATTGGCATTCAAATCAATCTTTCTATTCCAATAAGAGTTTGAAAGTGAAGCTAAAAAGGTATAATGATCAGTGATGACAAAATATCTAATCAGAGAACATATCTAAAAACTCATTTTGGATAAGCCAAACATGACTCTGATCCATTATTCTGTAACGACCCTGCTTACATAGATGTATATGATTATTAATTATAATTAATTTAATAATCTAACTATCCTAAAAGTTAGCTAAACAATAATTATTTCTTAAATAACATTAAATAATTAATTATTATTAATTACTTGTTCATGACTGTCAAGGATTAATTAATTATTAATTGACTCATTAATTAATTAAGTAAAGAATTAAAGGGGGTTAATAAATTATATTGTTAAATTAAAGCTTACGTATTCGGGAAGGGATAGGACATTAAATATAAGGATAAAATAATGAATAATGGGATAAGGGGCATTAACTACGAAAGGATACGATAATTGATAAATGGATAAGGAAAGTAATGAAGGAGGGGGAAGTCGGTGAAGGGGAAATATGATGGGGAGAGCCTTATGGTGGAAGGATTCTTTTACGAAGGAGGCATTACCATTCTAGGGGAATTTTAGGGGAGGTTTCTCTTGGATTGCACAGAGGAGAGTTGAGTTCTGTAGTCGGATTGGATCGGTATAGGCACCGGTTTGCTGAAGGTTTTGGGCACGGGGGCTAGGATATCCATATGATATCCTGGAGCTAGGAAGTTGTCCTAGTTGGCAGGGTGGAACAAGGTTTGGGCAGTGTTTACAAAATTCAACAACGGTCAACAAGGCAAGTGGAAAGCAGAGGGTTAGCATCAGACCAAGGTAATTTAAATTAATTATTTGTTTTATTTCTGTTATGGAATCATTATTCATTATGATAAATTTATATGTGTATGTGCTGAGTTTATAAGAAATTACTGAGTTACTGAAATCAAGTAGATATTGTTGTTATAGTTTATGTTTGATTAATTATTTGATGTTAAATTAAAATGGACACTACACATGGTATCAGAGCTTTTGTTTGAAATCTGGGTCTGAGGACCAAAACTCCAAGATCTAACTCCAGCTACGCCTAACCTGCAAACCAAACACAGAAATTTTAACACAAATATAAAAATAAATGCAATACGAATTGAAAATGTAAAAACAAATTTACCAAAGTAAAACAAGCAACTAGGGCCGTTACACTTACTAAGCCCTGGCCATGTTCCCAACTTCCAGTTTCTAGAATATCATTTATCTAGCTAGTAGACCACAGCTAAACAACCACAATTTCCTCCAGAGTCCAGCAAAGCACGCGGTTGTACATATGATATCTCAGGACTAAACTAAAATTCCATAACACGATGGATGAGTGTTGTAAATTATTTTGTATAGCAACATTTAAGTTCTCTGTACATGCCAAATAAGGAGGTCTTCATTTTTACTGTGGTTTGCATATTCCTCATACCTGGAACCTAAACCAAAGGGAGGCTGCACTGAACACCCAACTAGGGTCATGTTTCTCAAAGCAACTTTGGCAAACAAGATTTTTAAAAGAAAAAATTTAGTAACCATATTCATGAAGTTGTCACTTATCAAAGAAATCTGTCTCAAATTTTGGGGCTAATACCTTTTTGGGAATGCTATGGTCAACAAGAGCATTAGCGTTTCTAGGGTTTTCATATTTTTGAGATCTTCTGAAAACAAGGCGTTTAAAGAGATTTAAACCCCAAAAAAATAACAGACTAATCTCTAGATTTCAAAACAGAGCCAAGCCCCATGTCGCTGAATATTTCTCGATTTTGTGTTACAAGGACAATACTGTTATCAATGCCCAAGCAGTTCATGTGAGCCATGAATGCTTCTAGGGTTTAGTGTAGAGCGCTTGGTTATAGGATCCACGTTTCAGAATCTATCCCAAAAGAAATCAGATGCTTGTGGGATTATTGTAAAATGCATAGCTGGAGAATCGATGTTTCAGAACCTATCCCAAAAGACATCAGATGAAAGAAAAAATACATAGGAAAGAAAAAAAAGAGAAATCCAAGCAACCAAACAATCAATATTCAAAAGGTCGGGAGATCGAACCTCCATCGCGACGAGCCATGATTTCAAGTACAATGACGAACAGGTAGAAGTTAGTAGCGATCGAACACGTTCACCTGCAATAATCAGACCAAGAGAAGTGGGAATGTTTTTCGGACCTACAATGAAAATTTGTGACAAAAATAGAAGAATCGCTTAGTCTTCCAACCTATTTGCAGGAGTACGATACTGTAACATCTATAACTTTAAATTCCAGGCGAATGCAAAATATCCATCACAAATAGTTAACCTCGACATTTTTCCTGGCAAAAATCCCGTCCTACAACCATCAGGGCTCAAACATTTTATGATTTACGTTCCAGTAACATAAAATTTAACCTAAATCGCAAACAATTAACCTCTGTAGTTTTTCATGGAGAGAAGTTTGTCCTAAGACCGTTGGAGCTCAAACATTTCATGATCTACGTTCCATAACATAAGATTTACCCTTTTACAGCAAAACATTTTCGAATTAACAAATATTGCAGCTCTCTTACAAAATCATATTTCACCAAAAGAAAGTCAAAGCATTTACAACCAAACAACTTCGAACAAAAATAGTGTTTTCCAGGGTTTTCAATTTCAAGTACCTTCTGACTGTCAAAGTCGCTCCTCTGTAAATCTTAAGTCAAAAATTTATGAACGCCAGAAAATATCGTTCAAGAGAATCTTTCTCTAAATTTCTCCACTGGTAGAATCATTAAACAATAAATTCAATTAGAATTTTGCATTTTGTCAAATGGGGGCAGTAAAAAAAAAAATCTTACCAGACGAAATCTTCAGTGTTTTCTATCAAAAAAATAAAAGACGAAAACACGACTCTTCTCGGCCAGACTTGATTCACTGTAGAGAACACCGACGGCTCGACTCCCGTTACGGACTCACGACTCACTTCAATGGCCAATTTTTTTCTCTCCCGCCGAGTCGGTCCAGTCGACCTCGTCCGTGGATGGGAACGAAGATGAGAATCTGACACGGCCGGCCCACAACTTGGCACGCCAGGAACTGTAATTTCCCCAGCGCATGGAATAGCATCTAGGTAACTCTTTGTCGTGGGAAAGAATCGAACCTGTGTTGCTGACAGTGGTGAAGAATTTAAAGCGCTTAAGCCCTTTGGTCTCGTGGCATGTGACTAGACAAGTGAGAGAGAAGGCGCCAAGGGCTGGCCTCAGTCCGTTTCTTGCAGAGTAAGAAAGCATGGCTTTCTGTTCACAATGCTCGCCTTCTCCGCTGCATATACCCTTCTGGGAACAACCACGACTCTACTGCTGCTATCTACAGTGGATTCAACCGAAAATATGAATGCAGTACAATGAACGACTCTATGTGCAGCCTTTGCATTCGTCTGATCCAATGCCGTAATAGTAAAGGTTCTAAGTGCTTGTTGTACTCATGATTTATGGTTGCTACGATCTAGACAAAGGGGTCGACAACCTCTCCATCAGAAAAATGCCATGCACAAAGCCATGACCAGACCAACACCAGTGCACACAAGGCCACAAAGAGGAGTCTCAAAAGGGATGAGCACCTCGAGGAGGGTGCACGTGGGCCTCATGCGAGGACCCACGATGCCGATTTCTTATATATAAAGTATTTCACGAGTAATTATATATATATATATATATATATTAAATTTTAATTGTTTAAAATTAATTGTTTTAATTTTTTTTATTTTAATTATAATTATTTTAAAATAAAGTTTCAAGAATTATTTATTTTAATTTTAAATTATTAAGTAAATTGTTTTAAATTAGTTTAAAATTTAATTAATTTAATTTAATTAGGTCTTTACACATGTTAATTTAACCAAATTAATTAGGTATTTTGTCTTTTTTTTTAAATGAGTAAAACAAAACAAAATAAAATTATTTCACTTAATTAAAGGGTTTTAAACCCGCGACCCCCACCAAGCGATGCGCCTTAAAAGAACACTAACACCATCTCGCCCTCATAAGTATTTACAAATAAGTTCTTTTATTTATTTAGATTAATGGTAACACTGTCGGGATAAGAGTAGTATTATTATTAGGAAGATGCAGTATGAAGATTAAGATTAACTGGCTTATCAACTAACCTATTGATCCGGAGCCAGCTAACCGAGTTGAATCATAATTAGTGAATGCACCAGAAATCAGGGTAAAGGCTTATTTGGCGCCGCTAATCTTTGTATCCCAAGTATAAACTCTGATTGTCCAAGCGTCAGGTTCACGAGACCATACACACAATTGGTTGAGTCGAGCGCCAAGTCCCTCCACTCCATTCCACCAGTCAAAGTCAACGCTAAATATCAATGCAACAATCGACAACGCTAACACTACGTGCCAAGGAAAATCTCCTGAGTCAAGCATCGGAGGATATTTAGTTGTAAGTGAAAAGTTAAAAGGGCTTAGACTAGGATAAGCGGGAAGGAGGCGACATAGGCACGAGGAGGGCAAGAATAGGAATTGGCGAGTATGGCGCAAGGCTAGCGTAGATACAGGGCAAGGGAACCAATAGTTTTTTTTCATAGAGGTGAAGAAATCAAGCTTAGAGGCTTAATCCTAACCCTAACCTAGCTAATCCCCTAAAGGAGTAATGTTTGTTTATAGACAAGTAAAGAAAACTTACGCCTAACCCTGTTTCTAGTTTGAATAGCACCAATTTGAAACATCCTGGAACTCACCCTGACAACTTTGGTTGATCC
>JZKD02S0599947.1:191992-203370 GCA_000966675.3 Picea glauca | reverse complement strand
TTGGAAGTCAAGTATTTGGCTTAGACCTCAATTAAGAATCAATGCCAATACCTAACTTTAGTGGAGATGAATATAAAGATGAAATCAGTCCCAGGGAATGGTTGAGGATGGTAAAGGAATATTGTATAAGGATTGGTATAGGTCCTTGTGGGCTATCTTTTTCTTTTTCAGGTGAAGCTCATAAGTGGTGGAGAAGCCTTGATGAAGATACTAGATTCCACTCCACATGGGAAGAATTTGAAAAAATCTTCTCAGATAAATGGATTAAGGATACAAAAATGGAAGAAATGTATAGAATTCAAGATGAATTAAAAGAAGAAAAGGAAGAGTATAAGAAGAAGGGTTAGGAGATATATAAGATAATATCCCTTAATGAATCACTCATTAAGGAGGTTAAGAACCTAAAGCAAGAAAAGACTAGGAAAGGCAAGTGGGAAAAAGATGAATCAAGAGAAGATTTGAAAAAGAAAGATGAAGAGATATGTAGATTACGAATCCATAATAAAAAACTATTGGATGAGGTTAAGAGATTGAAAGAAGAAAAGAAGAATTGTCAAAATAAATAAGAAAGAAGAATATTGGATGAAGAATCTACCAAAAGACTGCAAGAGAAAATTTGCAAGAAGGTTGAGGAATCCTTAAATACGGATGAGGTGAACTCATAAATGCAAGCCTGAATTGAAGTAGAACGTCAGAATTTGTTAGATGGGATCACATTGCAGCTTCAAAAGGAGAAAGAAGACAAGATTCAAGAAGTTCAACCGAAGATACTTGAATAAGTTGAACTCCATCTAGAATATGTACATGCCAAATATGATGGTATTATCTTGAAGGCTAGAGTAATCAAAGACCAAGCAAAGATGATCAAGGATTCCATTGTCGTTGAAAAGAAGATAGATGAAATGCATGTTTTGAGTGAAGTAATACCATCAAATGTGAAGCCGTATCGACACCCTCATTACGAAGAAACATTTCAAGGAAGACAAGAAGGACGATATCAACATTATGAAGGAAGAAGATGGAATACTTGTCAATATTCATGGAACAAGGCATCACCAAACTACTCTTCAAAAAAAATACATGGAATCAAAGGAAAGAAAATTATTCAACAACTAGAAACCAAGGATTAAAGTAAATCCCCCCACCGTTACGACTACAAGCGAAGCAAAAAGTGCAATTTGTTTTTGTTTCTAGGAATGAAGGAAATGACAACAATAATTAAACCACACAACCTGGGGATGAACACCACGCACGCAGATCATGAAACATACCACAACGACTCAACGCACAAGCACATCGAGCATCTGGGCGAAACCTGTGAAAATCAAGACAGATAGAAATGACTACCCACCCGACACAAACACGAAAATTCCTACAAGCTAAGGGACAAGATCCACAACCCTGACAAAATGGCCTCGATGACCAGTAACTAGAAACCTCAAGGTGCACAACCCAACCGCATTAAGGCGTTACAACCTAGCACCAACATCAACTACAATGAACGAACGCCCACATCAAGAAGCACAGACTCCAACCAAGTTATCACTCGCCTCTATCCATGAGGGTGCACAATGATCCTCTCATCAGGAATCATAGGGCCACAGTGCGATGGGCGCACTAGGGACCCATGTGCAGCCAGACTACTTCCAACCCTTCATCCCCACATAAAATATAGCAATGCAACACCTTACAAAAATACAATCAATAAATCAATAGGTCCTCATCAAGTTCCTTGTTGGGAGAACGTTTAAGGCTGCTATAAGGAGATAATTCTAGTACTTAATAATCAAAGAATTAAGATTATCATAAGGAAAAACCATTATAGGCGATAAACGTGTTAAACATCTTTATACCAATGATCTAAATGCAAAATATGTTGTTTAATCCAATTGAGGGGTAATGCCTCACTCAAAATTAAATCAATATCTCGTCAATGAGACTGAAATCATGAATTTGCTATCTTATGTCGCTAATTAAAACTGAAACCATAAGGCTATCTTAGGAATTCACTACCTTATGAATTCCCTAAATGAAGCCGAACTATATCTCGAATATAAATGTTTCAGTGCAACTAAAATCAACAGGTTATTCACATAACAATACATCAAAGTCAATACATAACATATTATAATCCATCACAATCAATACAAAACATATTATAATACATAACATCGCGGTCAATACATATTCAATAGCAGTCAATACCTATTATTATAATCCAACGCAGTCAATACATGACATATGATAATACATAATCAATGTAATCAATACATATTATAATCGCAGTCAATACATAACATAATCGCAGTCAAAACAAGTCAAATACTTTTTAAATGAATTTGAAACTTAGTGGTAAGTAATTCTCTCTTTAGCCATTCAGATTAAATGCTAATCAAATCTTTGTGGTTAATTAAATTGTTTTCTTTAACCATAGGATTCGTTATCCTTTAAGCGTTGTACCGATTTAAACCATCAATTGATTCGCTGTCTTTACACGGGTTTAACAATCTAAAGGAAATTAGAAAGGAATGAATATAAATCTTGCTCTTAGCAGTCCACATTATTGTTTACTAATAAAGGCCACGATATCCACTGAAAGTTAGCAGAGTTCAATATGTGGTCTATTAAAATTAAACGTTGAGTTAGAGGTATTCTCGCTGGAAAAATCTATATATACACATTATCGCAATTATATTGCGATTATAAATTAAAAACGCAGAGCTCATCAAGTACACAGAGATTTCGCAGAGGTCATTAAAAACGCAAAGAATCTTTCATTGAAACTCTGAGAATCATTACATCAAAAATGTAGAGGATCCTTTCATTAAAACACCAAGAATCATTGCATCAAAATGCATATTATCCTTTCATTAAAACGTCGAGAATCATTGCATCAAAAAGAGGAGGATTCTTTCATTGAAACGCAGAGAATCCTTTCATTAAATCACAGAGGATCATTACATCAAAATACATGTATCCTCATCCAAAACGTAGGAAAAAAAATGCATAGACAACTTATTAAAACATAGAGGTTATTAAAAATGCAGAGAACAAACGTTGAGGTCATTAACACGCGGAGGTGATAAAAACGCAGAGACTGTAGAAATGCATAGATAAAGAAAAAACGTAGAGGTGACACAAAATGAAATTCGCTGGCAAGGAATTACGTCAAGGTACAAACTTGTTGTACCTGATTCGTTGTAATAACTCTATAAAAATTACATTAATTATTTCCTTTGTTTACAAAACTTACATCTAAGTGATTCGCTTTATAAATACTTGGGTAAAATGATTTGAGCTAAGTAAAATGAATCCCAAAAGGAGCGCAACCGCCTGGTAATAAATTGGGTAAAAACGAAGGCAACTTCTATGTAAAAATGAAAGCAAATGCTAAGTGAAAACGAATTAGCTGCCAAGTAAATCATAGTGGGGAAGGGCCACAAGGGTCATAAGGGAAAAATAAGGGTAATGATCCACGAGAATCATGGTGAATATGTTGTGTAAATGCTAAGTAAAGACTTCAAAAACGCAGAGACAATCCATCACAGGAAAACGCAGAAGAAAACAACCACCAAAAAATGCAGAAGTAAACAATCACAAGAAAGAACAGAGTTTGGAATTCAAGTATTAGGGGTTTATCCAAGATTCAACAACTAAAATGCAGAGAAAATAGAAGTTTTAATCAACAGGGCACAAAGATAAGTAAGGTAAATGGCTGGGCAAAATTATCCTTCGCTCATCATCCATGCACAGAAAAGCAGGGCATTAGAATATATAGGTCTATTAACACCGAAGTGACGACCGTCGATTTGGCTCTTGGCCGACTGCTCAGGCATGGAATAATGATCTATGGATAAGGATGGAAGATAAATCACAATCTCTTCATAATAATCAATAAAACAAGACAGAACAGTCACGACAATCTGGGATAGGGTTTCCAAGGAAATCAATTCAAATGCAGCAAGCGTAAAGCTATGAGGACCTTAATTTATCGATTAGAAACGTTGAGTAAAAAAAATTCTTTGCACAATATAAGTACAGAATGAAAGCGCAAGAAAAATATTAATCTACCATTCAAAATAAATGCATCCATACCATGGCCCAAGGCGATAGCTTTGAGTTGTTGTCCCGCGTGCACTCCGTCCAGCTCCCGCTTGCCGATCGATGTGACTTCACCGATACCTCCCAACCAATGCTAGGGGTACTCTTCTTCCCCCTGAGCCCCTTGAGCTGCAAAGGGTCCACACACACTATACCAGAGAACAACTAGCACCCATCTCGCCTTGCAAGGTCGAGCTACCACTCGTTACCCTAGCTGGGTATCCCAACTCCCACCAGATAAGTCAGTCAAGCCAAATATTCTGCAGCGTAACGTTACGCATGAAAGATCAAATCCATACTTGTTGGCCCTTGGTTAAGGAAATATGTGAAGATCAAGAAAGAAAAGGGAGAATGCGAACTTCATGGAAGACACAATGATTGATACTGGGTCGAAGTGAGAAAAAGGGAAGAAAAGATGGAGCGAAGCCCAAGAAAGAAAGTCGTTGAATGAGGAGATCGATAATGACAGATAAGCAAGGAAGAAGGACCATGAACGACCCAGCAAGAAGAAAAATCCATCGTTAGATTCTTTGGAGCACCGCACGAGAAGGAGGGAAAGACAGGTTGGCAAAGCCTTGAAAATATAGGTCAAGTTGACCTAGGGTTTTAGATACCTAGGGTTTTGGTATCTAGGATTTTGGACACCTAGGTTTCGGCCTAAGGCTGTTGATGAGCTATTGTAATGTATAAATAGAGGTCAAGAGGACTTGGGTTGGGTTGGTATCAATATAGGTTATCATTGTTGATGTGAGTGATTATTGTATCATGAGAGAGAAGTGTTGAGTACAAGAGCCTTCTAGATTGTAAGATCTTCAGCTGGGTGCGAAGATCAACCCTGCAGTTGGGTGCATAGGGAGAGGAGAGAAAGAGATGATAAGAGAGGAGATTTGTTAGTTAAGAGCACAAACAAGAACTATATGCTTTAACTTAATATAATATAGCACAATTCTGTGGACGTAGCCCTAGAGAGAGGGTGAACCACGTATATTTTGTGTTGTGTGTGATTGATATTTTGTATTTGTCATTCATATATTGTTATTGCATTGCTAAGGAATATCTAATAGATGCATGGAGTAGGTCAAGCTGATAAGTGATATATGAATTTTTTGTTGTTCTTGTGTTAGATCCACTTGATATTCCCTTTGGTTGTATACATCTTTGTCCTGCAACCCCCTCATAATTGCTTCGGGTGAGACTGCATCTGCTTCATAGGTGATGTCAAAAGGGCCAGTAGTTAGGGCTTGTTGGTGTGCCCCTGGAGTCGAACCCTAGGTATGCCCCTGTGCCAACAAATGGTTATGTTTTCGGGAAAGGAATATTTTTAAGGGAATGTCAAAGTGGTTTCCATCGAAGACAGAGATTCAAAAGTGGATAGAATATCAAGAGAAGGACTTCGCTGAAGCCCATAATAAGAACCCTAATCTTAGCTCAGAGGAATATACACAAGAAGCGTATTTTTACTAATATACACAAGATATTCTTTGGAGGAATCCATCAAGAGATGTATGAGTGGCTAGCTAGATTAGCAAATACCCAGTTCGATATCCGATCTAGACCTCTTTTGGTTTGGATGTCGGAGTTGATCAAGAGGGTCAAGAAAGATGATAACACTGTATCAAAAGCAGTAGATCACTGGCTCGATAGTACCATTGGAGGGTACATCACAGAGTTTGTTGTTGATAGGGTAGATTCATACAACGAAGTTGAGAGATATTTCTTTAAGAGACCCAGAGGAAAATTTTTACAATTCCTGAAGCCGAGACTCAAGATGTTGTTGCATGAGAAGAACATCTTGAATGTACAATAGATTGGATGGATCCGGAAAGGCTAATGTTCAAAAATTTGAACAACGACAACAACAAAGAAGCTGGACATACGCACAATGGGAGAGTGTTCTGAGAAGTCCACCTTGCAAACCTGTTTAATCAAAACTACAGGGAGGAGGGTTTCTACAATGGAGAAAAAGCAGATCTGACGGACAAAGAACATTCAGAACCCATCAGGATAGAGGAAGGACAAGCTAAAGAGCTTCACCGAGGAGAACCTGAAACCTCAGAAACCACGCAGACCATCGAAGTAAGTATTGTTATCCTTCATGTTGATTTAGTATTAAGAAATCAGAGTAATCCCAGTCACCAAAGTGTCTAGAGCATTGTCCATAGTAGCTCACCACATATTCAGTCAGGAACCCTAGGAAGAGCTATGGAAGATGAGATGAGGCTTCCTATCTTTAGGGGAGATGTATCTGAAGATCTTGACCAACACTGGTTCCTGTGTGAAGCCATATGGAACATTAAGAATGTCACAGATGAAGCTATCAAAGGAACCCAGTTTAGTGCCACTCTAAGGGATCGTGCATTGAGCTGGTATATGAAGCTTGTCCAAGGAATTGCATAGCCTAAACCACTGAATCATATCAAGAACGTGTTGATTTCATAATTCAAGAAACCTAAGTCAGAATCCCAATGTATCACAGAGTTGAAAGAGATCAAGTAGAAGGTGGCTGAACTTGTGTGGGAATTTGATCAGAGATTCAAAACCTTGACAGACAATTGACTTTTTAGATCCCTGATGAAAAAAACAAGGAATGGTTCATTTCTACCCTTCTACCACACATCAGAGTTCCCCTGATGCAATAGAATATTTCTTCACAGGCTGAGGTGTTGGAGATTTCCATGAAGTTATAATCAACCCCTATGGGAGAATCCAGTTCAGGTATGAGTCAGATCCTGAGTCAACTAACTAGTTTGCCTCTGCAGGTCAAAGATATGAAGAAAGACAAGGGAAAACATAAAAGAGAAGACATCGGGTGTTTCGTATGTATATCATAATTTCATGAGAAAGAAAACTCCCCTCTATTCAATGAATACTTGGCTTCTGGAGCCCCAAACCCTTTGAAGCAAGTCACCTTACCCTAGTGTGAGGTATGCAGAAACAAACATCGTAGTGGTGAGTTCTATTATATGCAAAAGTATATTCAGACACCTACGAATTTGTACTGTACATTCTGTAACCCCCTAGGGCATGATGATAGGGATTGTAGGGCTTATGATCTCATGCATGAAAGTTCAAGAGACATATATAAGATCCAAGGCGAAGTACAGCAAGAAGGAAACACTACATAGTATAACTCTCCTGGGAGAGGAAACTTCAATCCTCACGGTGGATTTAGAGGAAGAGGACAAGGAGGAGGAATGAGCAGAGGTCGAGGATAGATAATATGTTATAACTGCGCACAACCAGGACACCTTGCAAGGGATTGTCAAAACCCTTGTATCACTTGCATCTATTGTAGCTCATTTGACCATGTTATAGAAGATAGTCTTGTATTGCTAGCTAAGCTTCAGGAAAGATGAGGACCTCAGTAGAACCCACAAGTGCAACTGATCTATGTTGAACCTCACAGAGAAGACCCTAGATTCATTTTTATAACCAGAGGAGGCACTATTACACGAGAAGACAAACTGATCCAAGGGAAGGCTACAGAAGATTCAGGAGTCAGAAAAGTTGCGGAGAAGACCCAAACCTTTGATGCAAAGAAAGAAAGACAAATATTTGAGGAAGCAAGAAATTTTTTTAGAGGAGACCAAGGTTCTTCATCAAAAACAAGACCAGAAGTAAGAGAATACGGAATGCCTCAAGCATTTGATCAGTCTGATTCGCCAAAAGAAGGAAAAGAGGTAAGCAATCTCATGGAATTTTTACATACTTGTATTAAATTGATTCAGGATGAAAGCGTTGTCCAAGAGTTACAAACTTTAATCAGATAATATGAGCTAGGATAGATAGATCCATTACTGAATAGGGTAGTACACCAAATCGGTAAGAAGAGAAGGACAAATAAGGAATTACATACGAATGCTCAAATAGGAGAGTAGGAGATAGACTATGTGGTCCTCGACTTAGGGTCGGAGGTCAATGTCATGACAAAGCAAACTTGGTCACAGATGGGAAAACCAAAGTTGATCTATTCCCCTATCAGACTTAGGATGGCTAATCAGCAAGCTGTAAGCCCTTTTGGCATATTGGAACATGTCCCTGTGGACATTGACAGAGTAAGAACGTTTGTAGATTTTGAGGTAATTGAAATAGTTGATGACAGTTTCCCTTACCCTGAATTGTTAGGAATTGATTGGGCCTTCAATAACTCTATTGGTGTTGACTTAAAGAAAATATGTATGACTTTTGAAGGAGATGGACTTAGGTTCATCGCACCTTTAGATTCAGATGAAGGTCAGCAATACACAGAGCCCATTAGATAAGAAGACTATGCATACGCACTAGAAAACATCTATAAGCTACCTGCCAGACAACAAAATTACATTAACCAAACAGGTGATGGGAATATGAGCTAGCGAAGTGACAACGCGTGCTCATCAGACTCAGAAGAAGCATTGGAGAACTGGCAGAACCAAATGTATGAAGTATCTAGAAGGAGATGTGCTATATTAACCAAAGAAGTTCGTTCTATCGGCACAACAGTAAGTAACCTACCCACCTTTGATGGTTTGAATCCATTAGAGGCATTACTATCAGACTTTGAAGCAAGTGTACCAACACAATAGAGGTTGTTGGCAATGGATGAGGCCTTGAAAGCCACACCAACAAGATGGTGGGGGATGCACAAAATTAATATCAAAGACTGGACACAATGTCGTACTTTGATGATAGCACGATTCTCAACACAAGTAGAAGGTTGTGAAGTTCGCTAAATAGGTCGAAGCTACCCAAAGGACCATGTTTGAAGCTGCGAAGAGGCCTGGAGTGACATTCTGAAAGAACAATGGGTACACAAATTCATTAACACACTGGACACGACACCTATTAATTGGTACCTCCAAGTAGAGTTGCGCCTCATCACTGTGGATTGGGAAGGTGTGACTCAGAATTTTGTAACCACCTTCTTGTTTGAAAGTCAATATCCTTGAGTAGATCAAGAATTCTAGGCTGTGAGACAGAAAGTATTCGAGGAGGTATCTCTCCTTTCCTTATAATAGGAAGAGGATGAATGGATTGCGCCTCTCCAAAAACTGCAAGGCTATTACAACATTAGTACGGATGAAGACGATGATCCCAGGAAGGTGAACATCATAGAAACAGAAGGCCAGAGAGATATGGAAGGGGTAGGAGTTGATTTACCATTTATTGGACAGTCGATCAAGATCAAGAAAGTCAATATTGGAACAGAGGAGACACCAAAGCTTGCCAATGTCGGAGATTATTGGGATGCTGCCACCATTGACAAGATTACTGAGTTGTTGCATGAATATCAGGACTTGTTTCCAACCAAGTTTACTAATATGAAGGGAATCAAAGGACCTATGGGAGAGATGAGGATCCCCTTAAAGCCATATGCTAGACTAGACAAACAGAGACCTTACATACTAAACCCTAAATACAAGGAGAAAGTGAAGATTGAGCTTGACAAAATGTTGGAAGCAGGTATTATAGAACCTGTGGAAGAATCAGAGTGGATTATCCCTATGGTGGTGCAAGACAAGAAGACAGATGATATCAGGATATACGTAGATCTCAGGAAGTTGAATGATGCTTTTTTACATGACCCCTTCCCTACACCATTCACTGACGAAGTGTTATATAACGTGGGAGGCTAGGAAGTATATTCTTTTACAGATGGATTTTCAGGATACCATCAGATCCGGATTTCCAAGGAAGACCACCATAAGACCACATTTGCAATAGAATGGGGGTCCTACCAATATACAGTGATGCCATTTGGATTGAAGAATTCTCCAACCATCTTTTCCAGAGTGGTGGTCGAAGCATTCAAAGAATTCTTACATAAATTTCTTGAAGCATATTTTGATAACTGGACTATGTTTAGTTTGTTGAAAAATCATATTGAATGTCTAAGGCTAATGTTGGATAAATGCAAGTAGTGTCAAATTGCTTTGAATCTGAAGAAGTGCATTTTATTTTCCCCATTTGGAGTTATGTTAGGACATATTGTATGTAAGCAAGGATTGTTGGTAGATCCATCCAAGATCGCTATTATAGTTGATATACCCCCTCCTACAACAGTTAAACAGCTACGCATTACGCTAGGACATGTAGGCTACTATAGAAAGTTCATTAAAGGATATGCTTAGATCTCAACACCCATGGAGAAGCTATTGAAAAAGGATTATCAATTTAGTTGGACTGAAGAATGACAATAGAGCTTCGACACACTAAAAGAGAAAAGAGTTACTGTGCCCATTTTAGTTTTTCCAGATTCGACCAAGGAGTTTCATGTACATGTCGATGCATCTTCCATTGCTTTAGGAGCTATATTAGCACAACTAGGAACATGACACATTGACCACCCGTTAGCCTTAGCCAGCAGGAAGCTATCCACAGATGAGATTAATTATACCACTACTGAAAGAGAAGGATTAGACATGGTGTATGCGCTATAGAAATTTCGCCACTATTTGTCGGGAGGACACTTTAAAATGTTTACTGGTCACTTCACGTTGAAGTACCTAGTCAACAAGATATTATTGGGGGGAAGGAAGAATGAACAATGGTCCTAACCACTTGTCGAGGTTGGAACATGGAGAAGAGCCCACTAATTTGGAAGATACATTACCGGATGCACAACTACTAGCCATTAAAAAGATCGATGATCACTTCGTAGAGATAGTCTAGTTTCTGTCAATAGGAATGGCGCCCAATGAGTATATAATTCCACAGAAGAAACAACTAGTAGTGCACACTGCATATTTCTCACTTATCGTTGGACATCTATACAATATGGGACTGGACGAGATATTGCGAAGATGTGTTATGGAGGCAGAATGCCCGTTGATCCTCACAAAATCTCATGAAGGCATCGCGGGAGGACATTATGCAGGGAAAGCAACTGCACAGAAGGTCCTGCAAGCTAGCCTTTAGTGGCCTACCATACACATAGATGCTAAAGACTATTCCAGAGCCTGCAATTTATGCCAAAGGTTTGGGAAACAATCCAGAAGAGATGAAATGTCGTTAGCACCACAACTGAAAATAAAAGCATTCAAAAAATAGGCCATTGACTTTATTGGAACTATAAACCTAGCAGAAAATTGCATAGGAGCAAGGTACATAATTATATCAACAGAGTACTTGACCAGATGGATTGAAGCTTGAGAAGTCAAGGACTGTAGTGCAACTACAACTGCACACTTCATATTCGATGACATCATAACCAGGTTTGGATGCCCTAAGATCCTTATGAGTGATCAAGGTACACATTTCATCAATAAGACAGTTGATGCCTTGACTGAAGAATTTAC
>JZKD02S0599947.1:164316-175168 GCA_000966675.3 Picea glauca | reverse complement strand
ACTTGTTTATGGTACATGTTGATTACAGGTTATTTGGTACAGGTTGGTGCATGGTTGATGCACTTGTTTATGGTATAGGTTGATTACAGGTTGAGGTACAGGTTGATGCATGGTTCAAATTTATTGGTACAATTTTACATCGGTATATATCACAGTGACAGGTTGACAATGGATCCATCATTCTACTTCTACTTCAGGGTGGTAATACGGGGCAAGGAGAAGAGAGGAGATCTGCTAACTAAGAGTGCAGACAAGAATTGTATGCTTTAACCTAATATAATATAGCACAGTTTTAGGACGTATCCCTGGAGAGAGGGTGAACCACATATATTTTGTGTTGTGTGTGATTGATATTTTGTATTTGTCATTCATATATTGTTATTGCATTGCTAAGGTAGATCTGATAGATGCATGGAATAGGTCAAGTTGATAAGTGATATATGAATGTTGTGTTGTTCTTGTGCTAGATATACTTGATATTCCCTTTGGTTGTAGACATCTCTTTCATGTAACCCCCTCATAAATGATTCAGGTGAGACTGCATCTGCTTCACAGGTGCTACCGAAAGGGCCAGTAGTTAGGGCTTGTTGGTGCGCCTCTGGAGTCGAACCCTGGGTCTGCCCCTGAGCCAACAATACTCCTCCTCCTCCATCCTTTTTATAGAGTTTCTAAGTGATTTCTTTCCCAAATTTCCATTTAATTTATTTTCCATTAATTTAATTCAGAAAAACCTCCCCCGTAAACATGTCACCCATCCCTCTAGTTGCACCAGAAATTAATTTCATTAATTATTTAATTACTCCTATTTCCCTCACCCACCAAAAGCATTCCTAAAAACGCTCCTTGGTGTCCCAATATTCCCTTACACATTTTAAATGACTTACACCTTTACTAAATTCCTAGTTGAGTTCATAATTAGAAAGTTCCTAAAGGCAAGATTCCTTACTATGTCAAACATTTAGCTTTTTCCTTACACTTCCCTTTTTATTTATGTTTCCCCTTTTTCCCTTAGTTTCCTATTTTATTTTTTTTAGTTTCCCTCTTTTCCCTTTCTAACTAAAACTCAAAATAGCAAGTGTAGAAAAATCACCCTTTTACCCCTTTTTCTTTTTAATTAATAAATTTTAATTAGCATATGTAGAAAAACAATCAATTCCCTTTTAAAATTTTAATCTCCCAAAATAATTTGATTTTAATAAATTAAATGAATTTCTTAACCCCTTCCCGTCACATGTTTAATTATGATTATTATTTTTGACCAAAAGTGTCACTTAGACCTAGATTTTTATTTCACTAGGCTAGGCAACATTTTTAATAGGGAAAATTTTTAAATCTTACTTGTCACATCATTCATTTGAAGGTCGTCTAGGTTTATTCACTTACTAGTTAAAAATGTGACGTTCCCTTCAGGACGCACTACGTGCTCCAAGGGTGCCACTTTCTACTGTCTATTTTCCTTGCGCGACGTGCCCTTCAGGATGCACTATGTGCTCCAAGGGTGCCACTCGCCTCTTTCTGTTTTCTTTGTGTGACATGCCCTTTAGGACGTACTACATGCTCCAAGGGTGCCACTCACCTCTTGACTAACTTGGTAGACATAAAAAACCCCTAGATTCAATATGTTAAGCCCTAATATTGGCTCATTACCCCTTAATTGGGGCACATTACATTAGTAATGTTATTTTATTTATGTCGGTTTTATTCCATTAGTTGTAATTATACCTCCTAGTCTCCTATATATACCAAGGAGACATTTTCATTTGGAATCATCTTGTACTTGAACATTTAAGTGGGGTAAAAGGAGGTCTCACCCTTTCCAAACTCGATCGAACTCTTATGCGGTTTTACCCGCAAGAAGACTCGATCGCCAACTTCGTAACTATGGTCAACACAGTGCGCATCGGCATAACTCTTTTTTTGATCCTGCGCTTCTTTGATCCTTTGTCTAATTGTTTTCATTTGATCTTCCATTTCTTGGATCACTTCACGTCCCACTAGGACCCTATCCTCAATTCAATCCCAACTCAAAGGCATTTGATACGGTTGCCCATAAAGAAACTCGAAGGGAACCATCTTAATGGTGCTTTGGTAACTGTTGTTATGTGTGAATTCTACGAGTGGAAAGAATTCTTCCCAATGCTTTTGTTGGTCCATCACGTACATGCGCAACATGTCTTCCAAGACTTGGTTTGTTTGTTTAGTCTTCCTGTCTATCTCCGGGTGATATGCAGTATTAAATTTAAGTTGGGTTCCCAAGGCCTCTTGGAACTAGTCCCAAAATTGTCCAGTAAACATCGATCCTCGATTAGATATAATCCTTTTAGGCACACCATGTAGCCTCACAATCTCACTGATGAAAACCCTAGCTATGTCAGGGGCCTGATATGTCATACACATAGGAATAAAATGAGCACTCTTCATTAGAGTGTCGACTACCACAAAAATTGAGTCATGTATCCTTGTCGTCAGTGGAAATACAACAATAAAATCCATTGAAATGACCTCCCATTTCGATTCTGCAATAGCATGAAGCTGTAGTAATCTTGTTGGATGTTTATGTTCATCCTTCACCTGCTGGCACTCTAGACATCTGGCCACATATTTGACTATGTCTGCCTTGATTCCTTTCCAGAAGAATAAGGGTTTAATGTCTTCCCTCATCTTTGTGACTCCTGGGTGAGCCATGTACACTGCTTTGTGAGCCTCATTTAGTATCAACTCCTCACCTCATCGTTTGGTGGTACATAAATTCGATTTCTAACTCTCAATAATCCATCGTCATCAAACATAAATCCTTCAAATCTTGGTACCATCATTATGTTTTGTCCAATAAAATCCTTGACCTCTTTGTACCAGTCATCGTCGTGCTGTAAAGTTAGAATCCTTTCATGTAGATTCGTATGAAGAGGCAATATCGAAAAGATGCGTGGTCTCCAACTCAATGCATCCGCCACTCAGTTCACTATTCCCTTTATGTAATTAATTTTGAAATCGTACTCGCTAAGCAATTCCAACCAACATTGTTGTCGCATGTTCACATCTATTTGCGTAAAGATGTTTTGTATTCCATAGTGGTCCATTTTTAGTTCAAAAATTTCATCCAATAAGGTAGTGTCTCTGTTAGCACTGAAAGTCACATTTTGACTGCTAAAGTGTAAGCTCAACACCCATCAAAATGTAAAAGAAAATTTTGGTTTTGAATAGGTGTATCAGAAAAATAGAGAAATAAAGGGAGAGGGTTTCAAACTACAGATCAATAGGCTACACCAATGGGCAATGGAGTCACAAACATTCTGTTCATCGAAGGCACTAAAGATGCTCAACATAAAGCAAGATTATATGTTGATAGGTGGAAGAATGAAGAAGGAAAACATAAGATAGAATGTTCACTAAATAGATATCCTCTCAATTTAATGAATCAACAAATACTTGAATATAAACAATGACTGATGGGAAAAATATAGTAGATCCTCTGCTGCTTAGGGATCCATAAATTATTGACAGCCTTTGATCCTCAAATCTGCAATATATTCAAATAAGAAGAAATATAAATAGAAGGGTTACAATATGAAATCACATCTCTCATGAGTCTCCAATAGTAGTAATGCTTACAATCATAAAATGCCCACAAGGTTACAAACGAACACACATAGGAAAATTGCCTGCTCCTACTCTCTCTAGCCTCTCTTGGCTCATGAATCCCTTTCTCCAAGAGATATCTCCTTCCTTAAATAGAAAATAGCATCCAAATAACCTTAGGATATCGAATCCCATCTCCTCCATTGGATTCTAAGCCTTGGAGATAGGTGGCAACAATCAAAGAGACAAAAATCCAACAAACTGCTAATTTTCAGGAATTTGTTGGAAGTTATTAGTAAATCATTTCCACCTCATTGCATGAGGCCTTTGATGGAGATAAAACTTAGGTGCAGGTGTCCCTTGACATCTAACTGATCCTTGAGAATCCATTCTAATCCTCCTTGATAGGTGGCAACCTCCCAACAAGGCGAATATCAAAACCGTGATCGCTATAGGAAATTTCATAGCGCCGCTCTAAAACAGTTATGCACATTCGGTAGTTCCACTTCTATGTCTAATATCTCTCAAACCATAACACATTTTTAAAAACTAAGAGATTTTTTTGTTATTTGATATGTGATGAACAAAAACCTCTTGCAGTTTTCAAAAATACATTCTCATTTGTTCATAATCCAAGTTTTAAGTTAGTCACTCAAAACTGGTAGAAGCGTCCTTGCAAAATAACTCTGCACAATTTGGTCTCTATCAAAATTTCGGTAGCACCTGCCTGTGTGTCTGCGTGAAATTTGGTAGTGCCATCATAATTCATAGATACATCACTTCAACATTGATATATTTGGTAGCATCCAACATGAAAACGGATTTGGTAACAACCTATGAAATTCATAGCGCCATCATTACACTGCTTAATAGATTTGGTAGCATTTTAGGTAGTAAAATGGCAGACCATGCTATATAGACAATTCTACGGCATCATGGTGCTATGGAATGTTTGTGCTCTTCTGTATGATGAGACTAATCAAGAACCTTAAGTTGATAGGTTAGAAGCCTGTATATGCATGTAGAGGTTATTTAGTTTCTTATGGAGAGAGGCAAGCCTCTTCTAGCTACAAATTCTTGTGCTAACAGTCTCCAACCCTTCAAGGCATATACAATGGCTAACAGCTCCAAATCGTGCATCACATAGTTCTCCTCATGCCTTCTCAACTTCCTTGAGATGTAAGCGATCACTCGACCGTCTTGCATCAATATTTTGCCTAAGCCTTCCTTGGATGCGTCAGTGCATACCAAGAAGTCTATATCCATGTCGGGGACCTTTAGTATCAGTGTTGTTGTCAACAGCCCTTTGAGCCTTCAAAAGGCTTACATGAATTTCTCGGTCTAAACAAACTTCTTGTTCTTCTTCTACAATTCCGTGAATAGATTTTCTATCTTCGAAAATCCCTCGTCGAACCGTCAATAGTATCCTGCTAAACCCATGAAGCTACACACTTCTGGGACATTCGTTGGCACATGCCATTCCATAATAGCCTCGACCTTTTTTGGATCCACAGTGATACCTTCGCCAGAGATGACATGCCCTAAGTAGTGAATCTTCGATTGATCAAACGAGCATTTATACAAATTCACGTACAATTTTTTCTCTCATAGACACTGTAGTACCAAGTGCAAGTGCTCTTCATGCTCCTTCATCATCCGAGAGTAAGTCAAAATATTGTCAAAGAATACTTGGATGAACTTGTCCAAGTACTCGCAGAACACCCCGTTCATCAAACTCATGAATACCCCTGGGGCATTTGTTAGTCCATAGTAAAACAATAAACTCGTAATTTCCAAACCTCATCTTAAAGACGGTCTTAGGGACGTCATCCTCCTTTATCTGTAACTGGTGATACCCTGATCTCAAGTCGATCCTTGAATACACGGTCGCAACCTTCATCTGATCAAACAGATCATCAATCCTTGGCAATGGATACTGATTCTTGATCGTCGCCTTGTTCAATTGATGGTAGTCAATGTAGAGTCTCTATGACCCATCCTTCTTTCATATGAAAATAACAGGCGCACCCCACAGTGACACACTAGGAGGTATCAGTCCCAGGTCCAACAACTCCTTCAGTTGCATTCTCAACTCCTGTAACTCCGGGGTCGACGTATGATAAGGAGTTCTCGCTATAGGTTCTTCCCCCAGTTTCAAGTCTATGGTAAAATCCAATTCCCTCTCCGATGTCATCCCAGGTAACTCCTCTGGGAAGACATCCACAATCTCTCTCACCATCGGAAGGTGTTGTAGACCTTCTGCTACTCCCTTTTCATTTAGCGTAAGGATCGCATAAGTCTTACACCCCTTGTGCATGCTCTTCCGTAGTTGCAAGGAACAAATGAACCTCGAGGAAACTCCTTGGTTCCGACCTATAATCATGCGTCTCTATCCCTCATCATCGACCAAGCTCAACCATTTCATCTTACACTTGAGTATCGCCTCATGCAATTCCAACCAGTCCATACCGATCACAATGTCATAAAATCCTAAGATCATGACGTACATGTTGGTCCTGGTGACAAAATCTCCCAGGTTAAGGGTATGGCCCATAACCTTCCCTCCAACCTTCTGTTTGGCTCCCAAATTCATCTCTACAAAGCTAAACTCGTCCTATTTTACTTCCATTACCTTAATCCTTTTTAGCACTGCACCAGAAGTGAAACTCTCAGTAGCACTAGGATCTATCAAAATACTAAGGGTCTGGTCAGCGATGGTACCTAACATATTGAGCATAGTCGACTGGTGTTCTTCCTGGTGGTTATTCACCGCTGCATGAATCTGATGGGCCTTGCCCAAATCTCCCACGGTAGCGGGTCTGGATGATCTATATGCCCTGGTCCTCTCCTCTAGGCAGTCACGCTGGTAATGTGGCTCCCCACAATCCAACACACTTTCTTCAGTCTATTATTCCTGGTACCCGAATTAGAAGCTAAATTCTAACATTAAGGCCCAACACGAACTCGTTGACCTTAAGTTTCTTGGTAATTTGGTGTGCAACATATTGAAGCAGCTCCAAAAATAGGCCTCGTACTTAGGCATCGTGCAACCGCCCTGTCACAAGGTGTTGAACTCCTTGAGTTGTCGCTCAACGAATTCCTCAGAAAGATACCTCTCCTAGAACCGTTCCTCAAACAATTCCCATGACATGTCTTTGACTGCCATGTTCAAATGAAGTAGGAGCGTCTTCCAACATAGAAGAGTGTTCCCTTTTTTTGGGCACTTTAATTGTCTAATTAAATGGAAAATCAAAGTGTTCAATATAAATTGTCAACCCAGGGAAGTTTGTTATTTCAAGACAATTCTGCACAGTCTATGCTAGATTATGGAAGCATCTCTAATCTAATTGCAATAGGGAAGTTCTTCTAACAAAAACAAACAAATAATATTGCTGACACAATTGTGTTTATACAGCTGGAGTGCTACAGGCTTAAAGTCATAATTGCAATCTAAATTGATGAATCTATAAAAACCATGAATTGCCTACCTTAATCTAACTTTCTAATTTACTTTTGCAGGAAGAAATTCTATCCTATTGCTGAAGGGAAATATACTAATTGAATTAATCTACTTCACACTTTTAATTCTCCAAAACAAGATTTAAACTTAATGCAGAAAAAGAAAAAGTAACTCTCCAGCCATGCTCAGCAACTGACTTCTAATTCTCATGAGACAAGTTATGTGCATTTATCAGGAAGGGACTAAACTGTAACAACAGTTGCATTCAGAAACATCTAACAGTTAAACCAATTGCAATGAAAACAACTAAATCTAGAATTCAAAATAGAGGGGAATCGGTGAAGAAGGTGGGCCCCTTCCTTCTCACTGAATCCACTCAAAGAGATAGATCACATAATGATAAAGAAATTCAATCCAGTTCTTCATTCAATTTCCATAAATATGTTTGAGTATAATAATCATTCCTTTCTTCTGTTCAAGCCAAAATTCTAACAACCTTAACATTACAAAAGCTCTGCTATTTAAAGTCAGAGTCAATCAGTGTTCAGAAACAGAGCAGTCCTGAGAATCTCTTGATTCTTAGGTTGTTCGTTAGATATCATAAATATCAAATCTTGAATTCTCATTCATCAACATCGTGAGCCAGCATTCTAATCAACAGGTGTTGCAACAGTCATATCACAATAGGATTGGTGGCATCTGTTGTAATAACTTCTCAGATTAATAGGCTTATGTCGTAGCAGTTGTGTAACAGCTTCCAGGATTGATGGTCGTTTGTTGTAGAAGTCCTGTAACAACTTCCAGGATTGATGGTCATTTGTTGCATAATTCCTGTAACAGCTTCCAGGATTGATGGGCATCCGTTGCATCAATCCTGTAACAGCTCCCAGGAATTGTGCATAGTTGTGACAGCAACAACCCGATTCTCGAAGTGGGTTTTTCTGTCATTTTGATCATTAGTTGAATTATTTCATGGGTAAAATATGTGATAGTATTCAATATAACATGTTAAGTAAATGAAAACATAAAAGCAAGATGAATAGGTTCGTACCTTGGGAAAAAGGGTCTTAGTGCTCATTATAGTAGTCATTTAGCTTAGGAAATGAGAGGGTTGAATGATCAAAAAGTGTAGTGAAAAAGGGAATTTCAGGGTCCTAACATACCCCCCAACTGAAGACATTGCATGTCCTCATGCAAAACACATTCAAACCTTATCTTGTAGCTGAAGTAGATGAGTATCTGCTCCAGTGAAAAATTGTTAAGAGAAAATTCTAAGTGTCGGTAATGAAGAATGTTGTGTCAAAAAGAAGCAATCTGTTGTGTCAACCATTTGTTTGGGTTCTTCTATTCTTGAGAATAGGATCAATTTGAGTTACTCGAGTAACAACTCGTGAATGAAACAGAGGTTCTTGTTTGCAAGCGGCTGGCATACCATGTGTTGATTTATGATGTTGAGATCTCTCCTGTTTTGCTGATGTTTGTGTAGAAGGGAGTTCATGTTCAGTCTTGATTGATACATTTGCTAGTCTTGTAGCCACTGGAACTTTGACTACCTCATATCCTGCCTCATAGTAAATGTTGCCACATTCAAAACACATGAGTTATTTTTCTCTGCCCATAACATCTTTTGTTAGTGCTAGGATGTCCATGGTTATACCTTCTGGATTCTTCTATCGAGCATCTTCCACTTCCTTTTTCAAGGTTTTTATCTCTTCTTTAAGGTCATTATTTTATGTTATCAGTGCCGCAATCTTGGAATTTTTTGTATTCTTGATCTTTTGCTCTATTTGGGCAAATAAATTTGCAAGTGGAACATCCTCAGCATGTTGTGCAGTTGGTTCTTGTGTAACATTTGTGACTGTCAGAACTGTTTCTTGTGGAGAAGACTCGACATGGACAGGTGGTTCTAATATCTCGAGCTCTGGTGGGACAATCTCCTGTGGAGCAGTTGGTTCTTGTGTAATAGATGTATCTGTCAGGACTGGTTCTTGTGGGTCAGTCTCGACGTGGACAGTTGATTCTTGTGGAACTGTCTCTGCATTAACCATAGGGAATAGTGGATGAAGAATAGGAACGATCTACTCCATATTTTTCTTTCCAATTGCAGCTTCAACAGACTTGGTGGACCTGGTTTTTCTCCTAGGTAAAGTAGAAACGAAAGTAGTGGTCTTTTTCTTTGCTGCTGGAGGAGGAATGGGATGTTCTTCCTCAATCACACAAGGAGGACATTCTAGTATACTAGGGTCTGAGATAATTTGGATTTCATCAATGGACATAGGATCCGCAGAATCATCAGGTAGCACCGATGATTCTGTTAGGAATTGGGCGCATTCTCTTTGAAAGGAGAAGATAGTTTCCTGTAGTTCTGGGCATAATGTAAAACCTGGTATTTGTACCCCTGGAGAATTCTCTGTTGCAACAGCCAGAGGGTTCGGATTTGATGTTGATCCAATTTTACCAATGGACATCCGAGGTTTTCCTTTGAATGGACGTTTCCTTTTCTACGAAAATGCACAGGTAGTGCTAGTAGGTGCTTGATCGACTGTAGTAGTAATAGGAGAATCCTATGTGATTGTAGCAGCAGTAGGAGTAGTCTGTGTGATGGTTGGTGCCTTAGTAGAGGGGTTAAGCGGTCTTGATGGTATTGATGGTATTGAGGACCGTGCTATCCATGCTCGCTTTTGAGTTAATGCAGAGGTAGGAGCAGGATTTTTCTTGTCAGAGGAAGGGGGTTGGATTTCAATAATCGGTGTATCAGCCAAGTGTTGTGATTGTGGTTGAGCGGTTGGCTCCTCATCTATTTGTTTCTCCACATCTACAGGTTGTTGTATTGCAAATTCGTCGAGGCTTGTCTGTGTGGTGCCAGGATGGCTTCGGGTTACACGGTTACTCTTCTGAGGCGTCTTACGGGCAGTGACAGTAGGAGTTTGGGCTGTTGTTGCAGCCGAGGGTAAAGGCTCTGGAAGAGGTCCATGGATTGCAGTTTCAAGGACTGGTGCAGTCCTTTCTAGATTTTCAGACTATGGTTAGGCTGCTATAGTAGGTAATGGGTTATTAGAAATGCCCATACCTCTACGAATTAATAGGCCGATGATTCTGTGATTAGAAACACAATTCTTGGGGCTCTTGGATTTTTTTACAAAACGGGCCATGTTATGCAATGATTGTAGGAGATAATAAGGGATGTTTATCAATTTCTGATGTCACAAATGTGGTAATAATATGAAATCAGAAAAATAATCAACTTGGTATCTACCTTCACATGTGATGTACCTTTTAAGAAATTCTGAAACTTTCCCCCATGGCTCTGGTAAGGAATTGACGTCTACACCTCTGCCCTTGTTCTGAACTCACTCAGTGTTGATGAGGAACCCCTTTTGTGCGTCCGGGATATGTGTTTTCCTGTCAAACCATCGGTCTCCTGTTCTTGGAAATCCTGTTACAGTAGCAATGCTTGCTTCTGTTACTAGAATCCTTACCCCATTCACCATTGAGTACCCTTCAGTAAGATTTTCACTGAATTCCAATACTTAGTCCTCACTAAACTCTTTCAAATTCTTAAAATACGATATCCACCCTGCTTGAAGAAATATTTGGTAGGCCTCTGGGTGTAGCAGTAAATTGTCCAGAGTTGCGGTTCATGTCTCACAGTCGATCCTCCCATGATGTTTCTTGAGAGTTACAGGCACGTAGGAGGAGAAGCTATCACTTAAATCAGAGATGCAATAAGCTCGAACATGATTTCCAGAGAGAATACAATGTCTTAGTTAAAAGAAGTGTGGTGGAAAGGTGGTGGAGGTGTGTATAAACTTC
>JZKD02S0599947.1:145985-160456 GCA_000966675.3 Picea glauca | reverse complement strand
TTCTCATCCTTGCATTATTGGGTCAGAGTCTACAACATAAGTTTCACTTCCGTTACCTTTGAGTAAACAACAACTCTTAAAAACATTGCGTAATCATAAAATTTATCTAGTAACTATTTTCTAGGGCTCTTTTACACCAACATTTAGCTAGGCTAGTGCTTTGGAGTAGGCAGAGAGATACACTCTCCAAAATCTCAAAACACACAATAGCATATTGAGTTAGGGAGTGTTAAATTCCATTTGCAACATATTGTCCTGGGAATCCCTTCTAACACAAGGGTCAAGAACTAGGTCGCATTGGTGTTGGCAGAGTTACTCACCCTGCTTTGTTGACATCAGTGTAGAGATTGCACGTATTATGGGGGTCACTCAGAGGTAAACCCACAATGATGAGTGGAAGCCTTTTGAGTTGATTTCGGGCTAGATACCCTACCCTTGTGTGTGGATCAGAATGCCGACTATTCCCCTAGGCTTTACTGTTGTTGGTGGTGACCTTAGTGGCTTATCTCTCTAGGTTCTTAACCGAGGTGACTGTGGAGGGGAAAGTCTTCATGGTACCTGGAATTGACGTTGACCAAACTCACTCGGTCTCCTTGGAGGGTATACCCACGATTATGTGTGGGAGCTTGCACCAGGGTGTATGTCCGTTAAGCAGGTCGTCAATGTAACTTTTCCACCCTAGCCCCATCCCTTCTTGTCTCATTGTTGCAACGCTGGATTTCATCACCAACTAGTGACTTCAATATTAGAAGGTCTTGTTTGCCTGGTGATTGCTTCTTAGATTTTGTTTACTAGCGCATGTTATTTGTTTCTCGAAGTTGACCATAGGAATTTATACGTGGAGCTTGTTACTTGTTCACAATAGCTCCCCCACGTCGTTCATGTAGAATGAAGGGTTTATCTTCAGAGCATCTGGATGTTTCACAACCCTTGCCTACAGATACACCTGAGGATACACCTGAAGGCTCTCATCAGCAGAGTGAAGTCCCAGATGTTTCTACACCACCTCCACAGGTAGAACGCACTGACTCTTTATAACCTTTCTGAATTACCAATACTCAAGAGGACTTTCGAATTCTCCGTGGTGAACGACCCTTTGTGCGATCAAATTCTTCCAGAGATTTAGTTGTTACCTCTTATGGATCACCCGTTGGGCCTCTTCTCGGTATATAAGGCCAAGATCCTTTTTGGTCTATAGGTGATTTCCGTAGGGCCTTTTTTAGTCCTGATTCACCCGTGGTCTCTGAAATCAACCCGCTGGTATTTCCCGAGACAGAGTCTGTACCAGTGAATACTACTTATACCTTTACTCTCCCTGCCAAAATGGCCCATATCATGAATACTACGAGTGTCCCTACTGGGTTAACTACCGTTGGTCTCGCTCCTATAAACACTCAGCGAACACCCAGTGTTATTCCAACACTACTCCCCGGATACCATGCGTTGAATGCTTTGTTGAATGCTTTTGTTCCAACACCTCCGCAAACCCCTTCTGATACTCCTGGTGGTTCTTCTGGGCATCCTATTCCCGGTTTTATCCCGACGCTCCCTCCATTTCCTCCTGGCAATCCTAATCCTAGTGGCACTATACCATCTATTACACCTAATTTCAAGATTCCCATTGGTGGTCTAGGTGGTACATTTCAACCTCCTCTTACCGGGCATGTTCTAGTTACTACTCAACCTTCGATTGGAACACAACCTCCGATTGGAACTCCAACTACGATAGGGGGACCAACCCCACCTTTTGGAAAAAACATACCTCTTGCTTTGGCCCAGTATTGGACTCAGATGCTACAAAATCTTCCTCAAACGACTGGGGGGAACAACCTGCCCCTACTATAGGCCAACCTTATCCAGGTATACCCAATCCTATTTGGGGTCAAGGTCAGAATGCTCAAACCCAGGTCCCTAATCATACTCAAGGTTACAATCCTTGGAACTACTATCCTCTCCAACCACCACCGAATCAGCCTGGATCTTCTCTCTATGGGAAGACTGCGTACAGTCCTACTGGTTTGCCAACAGGGCTTCCACCCCAAAGTCACCAGTACCCGCAGGTGAATCGACAGTTACCTTTTCTTGCTACTTTGGATTTTCCAGATTTGTCTCGGATTCTAAATGATCCTATTCGTCAATCTCCACAATGGCCTGTTATTCCGGCCAAGCTTCCATCGAACATTCCTAAATTCGATGGCAAAGCGGGAGAGGACCCGAACAATCACGTTATGAATTTTCACTTATGGTGTTCATCCAACTCATTGATGGATGACTCTATTCGTCTACATCTTTTTCAACAAACCCTTACCGGTTCTGCTGCGAAGTGGTATATTGAATTGCCGCGAGGTTTCTCCTCTGATTTCAACACCCTAGCTATGGATTTCCTTACGCATTACCAGTTACCGATCCGTTATGATACCGAGACTGAGATTTTGACTTCCTTCAAACAAAATAAAGGCACTCATATATCAGATCATATCCATGAGTGGTGAAGGAGACAACGTCTCATCAAACTTGAACTCCCCGATCAGTTACTGGCTGAATGGTTTACAAAATCCTTTGTGAACGAAATTGGTAAGGACATTGCCATGGGTGGCGTTGTCATGGAAGAGCAGGCTATAAGTCATGCTCAATATCTTGATCTAGTTTATTCGCAAATGGGAACACATTATGATTTATTACTTGAGTTACCTCGTCCTGGTACTTCCAGCACTTCAACTACTCCTGCTGCCTCACATGCAGCTGATGGTGTGATTGGTACTACACAAGCCCAATCACATTATGTTTCAAGCACCACTCCTAAGTCTACTTCTTCTAATGTTCAAAATGCTCTGTCTCCTGCCACTTCCACTGGTAAAACTTCTGAGGTGAACGTCGTTCAATCTACCCCTACCGGTAAAAATAAATCGAAAAAAGGGAGAGGCAAGAATAAGGAGGGTAAAAATAATAATCAAATAGAGCAGCCTAAAAATACCCCTATTGAAGATCAAGATAAGCGTAAACCCCGCTACCCTTGCCTTATCTGTGGTGATGATCACTACACAAAGGATTGTCCGAGACGTGCCGAGGTTACTAAGTTCCTTCAAGGGACCTCAAATCCATCTACATCGGCAGTCTTATCTCAACCTTTCCCATCCCAACAATAGGCTCAGTTGGTCATCCATGAACAACCATATACTTCTACGACATCATATGTTTTGATGTGTATTGGTGATTCTAAGCCAAACAAAGTTGCACTCACGACTAGAGCCAAAGATTATACTATGATTTTACGAAATAATTAAGTTGTTATTGTTTCATCATCTGTTGTTACAACGAATGTTGTTATAGTTGAATCACTCTGATTGTCAGCAGTTTCCGAGTTCATTTCTTTTGGGGCCATAGGGTCAAAGACTCTAATCAATTGGTGGTACGTGTGTTGTGTAATAGAAGAGGGGTCATAGATAAAACAGTTGATTAACTCATCCTCTGTTTCATCCTTGAAACATAGGGCCTTTCCTATAGTTAGCACAGGCAGAGCACTTTCAGCCTCAGTGTCCATCCATAAAGAGTTTTCAGGTTCTGCACTGGGTGTAGCATGGGGATACAGGGTAAGTTTTTTTATATCATAACCATCAAAGATGGTCATAGAACCAGATCGGCAACCTATGAAGGCGTTAGCTATGTCTAACCATGTTCATCCCAGAATTAGAGGATGGCCTCCCAGACTGGACTTGGGCTGCAACACGACAAAATCAGTAGGATACTCCCATGAGTCTACTGAAATAACTAAGTCATCGATTACTCCTTCTGGTCTGATGGTAGAGTGGTCAGCTAATTCTAGAATAGTAGGAGTAGGTCATATTTTTGTTCCAAGTTGCAACAACTGCATAGTTTCTATTGGCATGATGTTAATTGTTTCCCCTAAATCAGCTAATACATGTTGAATAGTTGTTTGTTCAATTTTAACTGTGACAGTTGGATTTCCTAGGTTGCCATATTTAATAGGTGGAGTTCTGCCTAGCATTAGCTTAGACAGAGATCCTGCACAGTCTTGACATAAATAGGGACATCCCTTATTGCTTGCAGTAGTGGAATATTAACGTGCAAATTTTGCAATTCTCCAAGGAGATTGAAAGATGGTAATTCCACAAGCTTGACAATTTTCAGTCTCTCAGGGAATGGTGGGTCTGTTGATTCTAGAATAGGTTGGTCAATTTCTTCTGTATCAGCAGATGGTTTCTCCCCTGATTCCTTATCTAATTCTGAAGATGGAGCATCTTCAACTATTTGCTCAACTATTCTCCCTGATCTTAAATGTATTTCATCACAAGGCATAGGAGTAATAGATAAGGCTGGCACATTAAGTATGTCTATGTTCTGAACGGCCTTATTATTTGGGTTTGGGTTAGGTTGCACAGGCATCTGAGGTCATAAGGGAGGATTGTTTGGTGAGTTATTGGGAGGCAATTGCAACTGTTGTTGTTGGTATGGAGGTTGGAACTGTTGTTGAAAGAAGTTTGGTTGGTGTTGTCTTGGATAATTGAGTTGTTGTTGAGTACCTCTCCCATATGGGTTCCATTTCCCATAGTGATTTGGTTGTTGGGGCATAGGTAACCATGCATTGGGATCCTGATAAGAGGGTGGCATTTGATTTGGAGGGGGAGCATTCGACTAACCCTATGGTAGTTGATTGTTCCAATAATTAAATGTTGGAGGAGAGAATTGAGAATTCATACCTTGACCTCTTGGCTACCATTATCTTCTTTGTGTGATCAGATAGACAACCTCTGCTTCCTCATTAGTTTCCTTCATTGATTCTTTTACCCCTGGTAAAGAAGGACATTGGTCAGTGGGATGGTCTAATTCACAAATAAGGCATACCTGAACACTATTCAGTGGGCACTCCCTTGGTGGGTGTTTCTTCCTGCATTTTGGATAGAAAATGCATAATACTTGCTCTGGTTCTGCTTGTTTCTGTTTGACCTGCAAAGTATCCATTTGTGAGGCAAAAGAGTTAATCATCTATTTTTTGAAACTTTCTAACAGATTACCTATTTCTTCTCTTGTTGCTCCTCCATTTGCTGATTTTTGTACCCTTGAAAAAGTAGTATCCTTGGTAGCTGACTTATTCCTTGTAGATCCTCGAGAACATCTTTTGTAGAGGTCTACAATATCCTCATAAGATTCCTTAGATATATCTCCTTTACCAAGCATATTCAACATATCTAAGCAATCTTCTCTAACTCCTTTTAGCAAAATGGTTTTCAGAATGTCCTTACTCACATCCGGATGGCCAGACCATTGTAGATTGTATTGGAGTAGCTCCACAAAGTCTTCAAGAGTCTCGTCCTCCTTTTGTGACATTTTGAACAAATCTTCTCTGTGTTCCCTTTTTCAACAGTAGTCTTGGTATTTGTGCAGGAAACGCTGCCTCATTTGTATCCATGTTGAAATGTTTTCCCCTCCAAGGCTCATGAACCATCTTAACGCATTTCCTTTTAATGTGGTTGGAAACAGTTTGAGCTTCTGCGCAGTGGTAGTGTAGTCATAGCTTCTACACAAAATGTCAAATTCAAACAGAAACTCATCTGGATCTTCAGTAGATAATCCATGAAAATTTGGGAGAGCCGAGAGAGGTATGTTTTTCATAGGAGCCATCCCTCGTGTGGGAACATCAGAAATAGGAAAAACCAAGGTAGAGATAGTGTTTCCATTGTTTACCTGATCCTCGTTGTTCTGTGGATTCTCTTGGTAGATCTCTTCTTCATTATGCCCCTGATTCTCCATGTGTGCTCTCTAGTTCCACTCAATATGAACAACGTCCCACTCTTCCTTAGTGACTATTTGATCGTTGATTTGATAAACATCTCCTTCTAGGTTTTCTCGGTTTGAGGCTATACTGCCTTGATCCTCTATGTTCTCCAGTGTTGCTTGCTAATTTTTTGGTGATAAATCTCCAGCTTCACTTTCAACTACAACTTCATCTTCAACCCTTGATGAGAACGATGTTTCAAGAGGGGGTATTTCAGCTGACTATGGATCACGTCCTCTAGGAGGATTGGCAGGGCGAAAAATGGATCCTGAAGAAGTATCTACTTGGGCTATAATCTCTTCAACAATGTTTTGTCTTCCCAGTCTGTTAGGATTTCTTCCTCCACGTCCTCGGGTGCCTGCAATGTTAGTATTTTTGGGGATTCGTTATCACGTTTGGTTATTCATGCAGACTATTCATTCCTAAAAAAACTAGTGTGCTTACCAAAATCTACAATTATCTTCCCCGGCAACGGCGCCAAAATGTTGGACACTTTAATTGTCTAATTAAATGGAAAATCAAAGTGTTCAATATAAATTTTCAACCCAGGGAAGTCTGTTATTTCAAGATAATTCTGCACAGTCTATGCTAGATTATGGAAGCGTCTCTAATCTAATTGCAGTAGGGAAGTTCTTCTAACAAAAACAAACAAAAAAATTTCTAACACAATTGTGCTGATACAATTGGAGTGCTATAGGCTTAAAGTCATAATTGCAATCTAAACTGATGAATCTATAAAAACCATGAATTGCCTACCTTAATATAACTTTCTAATTTACTTTTGCAGGAAGAAATTCTATCCTATTGCTGAAGGGAAATCTACTTATTGCAAGAAGTTACTTCACACTTTTAATTCTCCAAAACAAGATTTAAACTTAATGCAGAAAAAGGAAAAGTAACTCTCTAGCCATGCTCAACAACTGACTTCTAATTCTCATGAGACAAGTTATGCGCATTTATCAGGAAGGGACTAAACTGTAACAACAGTTGCATTCAGAAACATCTAACAGCTAAACCAATTACAATGAAAACAACTAAATCTAGAATTTGAAACAGAGGGGAATCGGTGAAGAAGGTGGGCCCCTTCCTTCTCACTGAATCCACTCAAAGAGATATATCACAGAATGATAAAGAAATTCAATTCGGTTCTTCATTCAATTGCCATAAAGATGTTTGAGTACAATAATCGTTCCTTTCTTCTGTTCAATCCAAAATTCTAACAACCTTAACATTACAAAAGCTCTGCTATTTAAAGTTATAGTTAATCAATGTTCAGAAACAAAGCAGTCCTGAGAATCTCCTGATTCTAAGGTTGTTCGTTAGATATCATAAATATCAAATCTTGAATTCTCCTTCATCAACATCGTGAGCCAGCATTCTAATCAATAGGTGTTGCAGTAGTCATATCACAACAGGACTAATGGCGTTTGTTGTAATAGGTTCCGAGATTAACAGGTTTCTGTCATAGCAGTTGTGTAACAGCTTCTAGGATTGATGGTCGGTTGTTGCAAAAGTCATGTAACAGCTTCCAAGATTGATGGTCGTTTGTTGTAGAAGTCATGTAATAGCTTCCAGGATTGATGGGCATCCATTGCAACAATCTTGTAACAGCTCCCAGGAATTGCGCATAGTTGTGACAACAGAGACTCGATTCTCGAAGTGGGTTGTTCTATCATTTTGATCATTAGTTGAATTATTTCATGGGTAAAATATGTGATCGTATTCAATCAAACATGCTAAGTAAATGAAAACATAAAAGAAAGATGAATAGGTTCGTACCTTGGGAAAAAGGGTCTTAGTTCTCATTATAGTAGTCATTTAGCTTAGGAAATGAGAGGGTTGAATGATCAAAAAGTGTAGTGAAAAAGGGCATTTCAGGGTCCTAAAACCTTTCAGTTGAAGACCGCCATGCAGACCTTCATTTTGGGAGTATATTCATGAAGCGCAAATCATATCGTCGTATTCTCCCACCATGCCTCAGTGGTTGTGCCATCCAGGGCACCAAACAACTCGAGAAATTTGACCTTCTAAAGTTTGCGATGAATATTAACGCTACTAGTTGGGTGCGTTGTGGACCCTCAGGAGTACAGGCACCCTGGCCTCATCTCAGTACAGATGGTGAATCAAGGCCTCCAAAAATCTCTTGAAGGACCTTGTCATACCATCATCATCCCTTATAACAATCGAATCCATCCCAAGGACTTGTTCTTCCCCTTGGGGGTTAGACTCCGAGGGTGTGGGCACCTCTGGAGGTGTCGCACCTCCTTCCATGACACCATGTCACGAACCTCTGTGGAATCCTCCAATCGATATCTTCGCATGGATATGTTAATTTTTTAATTAGTGTTAGGTTATTACTCAAGGGTTTACTTTAGTGGAAATCTTGGCAATCCACAGTCGCAAGGTTGAACCCGCTCTGATACCATGTGTAACACCCCCCACCGTTACGACTACAAGTGAAGCAAAAAGTGATTTTTTTTTTGTTTCTAGGTAGGAAGGAAATGAGGACAACAATTAAACCACACAACCTAGGGACGAACACCATGCATGTATATCAGGAAACATACCACAATGACTCAATGCACTAGCACATCGAGCATCTGGGCAAAACCTATGAAAATCAAGATAGATAGAAATGACTACCCACCCAACATAAACACGACAATGCATAAAAGCTAAGGGAAAACATCCACAACCCCGACACAATGGCCTCAATGACCAATAACTAGAAACCTCAAGGTGCACAACCCAACCGCATTAAGGCATTACAACCAAGCACCAACATCAACTACAACGAACGAACACCCACATTAGGAAGCACAGACTCTGGCCAAGTTATCGCTTGCCTCTATCCATGAGGGTGCGCAATGATCCCCTCATCAAGTATCATAGGGCCACAGTGCGATGGACACACTAGGGACCCATGCGCAGTTGGACTACTTCCAACCCTTTGTCCCCACATAAAATCTAGCAGTGCAACACCTTACAAAAATACAATCAATAAATCAATAGGTTCTCATCGAGTTCCTTATTGGGAGAACATTTAAGGTTGATATAAGGCGATAATCCTAGTACTAAATAATCAAACAATCAATATTATCATAAGGAAAAACCATTATAGGCGATATACGTGTTAAACATCTTTATACCAATTATCTAAATGAAAAAGATGTTGTTTAATCCAATCGAGAGGTAATGCCTCACTCAAAATTAAATCAATATCTCGTCAATGAGACTTAAATCATGAATTTGCTATCTTATGTCACTAATTAAAACTAAAACCATAAGGCTATCTTAGGAATTCACTACCTTATGAATTCCCTAAATGAAACTGAACTATATCTCGAATATAAATGTTTCAGTGCAACTGAAACCAACAGGTTATTCACATAACAATACATCGAAGTCAATACATAACATATTATAATCCATCCCAATCAATACATAACATATTATAATACATAACATCGAGGTCAATACATATTTAATAGCAATCAATACATGTTATTATAATCCATCGCATTCAATACATGACATATGATAATACATAATCATCGCAATCAATACATATTATAATCGCAGTCAATACATAACATAATCACAGTCAAAACAAGTCAAATGCTTTTTAAATTAATTTGAAATTTAGTGGTAAGTAATTCACTCTTTAACCATTCAGATTAAATTCTAATCAAATCATTGTGGTTAATTAAATTGTTGTCTTTAACCATAGGATTTGTTGTCCTTTAAGCATTGTACCGATTTAAACCATCAATTAATTTGTTGTATTTACACAAGTTTAACAATCTAAAGGAAATTAGCAAGGAATGAATATAAATCTTGCTCTCAACAGTCCACATTATTGTTTACTAATAAAGGCCACGGTATCCACTGAAAGTTAGTAGAGTTCAATATGTGGTCTATTAAAATTAAACGTTGAGTTAAAGGTATTCTCGCTGGCAGAATCTATATATACACATTAGTGTAATTATATTGTGATTATACATTAAAAACGCAGAGCTCATTAAGTACACATAGATTTCACAGAGGTCATTAAAAACGCAAATAATCTTTCATTAAAACTCTGGGAATCATTACATCAAAAATGCAGAGGATCCTTTCATTAAAACGTCGAGAATCATTGCATCAAAACATAGAGGATCCTTTCATTAAAACACTGAGAATCATTGCATCAAAACACATAGGATCCTTTCATTAAAATGTAGAGGATCCTTTCATTAAATCATAGAGGATCATTACATCAAAACGCATGTATCCTCATCCAAAACGCAGGAGAAAAAAATGCATAGACAACTAATTAAAACACAGAGGTTATTAAAAACGCAGAGACCAAACAATGAGGTCATTAACACGTGGAGGAGATAAAAACACAGAGACCATAGCAACGCAGAGATAAATACAAAAATGCAAAGGTGACACAAAATGAAATTCAATGGCAAGGAATTACGTCGAGGTACAGACTTGTTGTACCTGATTCACTGTAATAACTCTATAAAAATTACATTAATTATTTCCTATGTTTACAGAACTTACATCTAAATGATTCATTATGTAAATACTTGGGGAAAATGATTTGAGCTAAGTAAAATGCATCCCAAAAGGAGCGCAACCACTTGGTAATAAATTGCGTTAAAACGAAGGCAACTTCTATGTAAAAATGAAAGCAAACGCTAAGTGAAAATGAATTAGTTGTCAAGTAAATCGTAGTGGGGAAGGGCCACAAAGGTCATAAAGGAAAAATATGGGTAATGAGCCATGAGAATCATGGTGACTATGTTGTGTAAAGGTTGAGTAAAGACTTCAAAAAATTAGATACAATCCATCACAGGAAAACGTAGAAGAAAACAACCACCAGAAAATGCAGAAGTAAACAATCACAAGAAAGCGCAGAGTTCGGCATTCAAGTCTTAGGGGTTTATCCAAGATTCAGCAATTAAAACGCAGATAAAATTGAATTTTTAATCAATAGGGCGTAGAGATAAGTAAGGTAAATGGTTAGGCAAAATTATCCTTCGCTCATCATCCATGCACAGAAAAGCAGGGCATTAGAATCTATAGGTCTATTAACACCGAAGTGACGACCGTCGATTTGGCTCGTGGCTGACTGCTCAGGCATGGACTGGTGATATAGGGATAAGGACGAAAGATAAAGCACAATCTCTTCATAATAATAAATAAAACAAGACAGAACAATCACAACAATCGGGGATGAGGTTTCCAAGGAAATCAATTCAAATGTAGCAAGCATAAAGCTATGAGGACCTTAATTTCTCGATTAAAAACGCTGAGTAAAACATATTCTTTAGACAATAGAAGTACAGAATGAAAGTGCAAGAACAATATTAATCTACCATTCAAAATAAATGCATGTGTACCATAGCTCAAGGCGACAGCTCCGAGTCATTGTCTCGCGTGCACTCCATCCAGCTCTCGCTTGCCAACCGATGTGACTTTACCAGTACCTCCCAACCAATGCTAGGGGTGCTCTTCCTCCCCCTGAGCCCCTAGAACTGCAAAGAGGCCACACACACTATATCGGAGAACAACTAGAACCCAACTCGCCTCGCAAGGTCGAGCTACCACTCATTACCCGAGCTAGGTATCCCAAATCCCACAAGATAAGTTAGTCAAGCCAAAAATTCTGCAGTGTAACATTATGCATGAAAGATCATATCCATACTCCTCCTCCTCCATCCTTTTTATAGAGTTTCTAAGTGATTTATTTCCCAAATTCCCATTTAATTTATTTTCCATTAATTTAATTCAGAAAAACCTCCCCCGTACACATGTCACCCATCCCCCTAGTTGCACCAGAAATTAATTTCATTAATTATTTAATTACTCCTATTTCCCTCACCCACCAAAAACATTCCTAAAAACGCTCCTCGGTGTCCCAATATTCCCTTACACTTTTTAAATGACTTACGCCTTTACTAAATTCCTAGTTGAGTTCATAATTAGAAAGTTCTTAAAGTCAAGATTCCTTACTATGTCAGACATTTAGCTTTTTCCTTACGCTTCCCTTTTTCTTTATGTTTCCCCCTTTTCCCTTAGTTTCCTATTTTTTTGTAGTTTACCTCTTTTCCCTTTTTAACTAAAACTCAAAATAGCAAGTGTAGAAAAATCACCCTTTTACCCCTTTTTCTTTTTAATTAATAAATTTTAATTAGCATATCTAGAAAAACAATCAATTCCCTTTTAAAATTTTAATCCCCCAAAATAATTTGATTTTAATAAATTAAATGAATTTCTTACCCCCTTCCCGTCACATGTTTAATTATGATTATTATTTTTTACCAAAAGTGTCACTTAGACCTAGATTTTTATTTCACTAGGCTGGGCGACATTTTTAATAGGGAAATTTTTAAAATCTTACTTGTCACATCATTCGTTCTAAGTTCATCTAGGTTTATTCACTTACTATTTAAAAATGCGACGTGCCCTTCAGGATGCACTACGTGCTCCAAGGGTGTCACTCTCCAATATTTTTTTTCCTTGCACGACGTGCCCTTCAGGACGCACTACGTGCTCCAAGGGTGCCACTCGCCTCATTCTATTTTCCTTGTGCGACATGCCCTTCAGGATGCACTACATGCTCTAAGGGTGCCACTCACCTCTTGACTGACTTGGTAGACATCAAAAACCCATGGAATCAATACTCTACTAGGTGATATTGTGGGAGACTAAGGGCCTCTAAGGAATAAGGCCCTACCTTATTGCGCACCCCTTAGAATCATCGTGAGTGACTGCTGCAGTCTACCCTCACGACATCGTGGGTCTTCTCAAACTAGGAAATCATTAGCCTACAGTTCGAGTCACGGCGAGAGTGCTAGTAGGTTGTGGCACGGTTGTTGTCCACACATCTCCCTCAAAGTCTCTGGTTGTCATGCGTGACCCCTCTACTCCACATGTGAGTCTAATCGGCAAGCTATCATCAGCCTGCATCATCAATAAATCATGTCAGCAATAATAATCAATCATCATAACATCTAATCAGATGTACATATGTCATATCAACAACAATCAAACCCTAATAGTCCACTCCCTGACTCGATCCAGAGTCCAAGGGGTTTCATTGATGTCTCTTCATTCTCGAGGTCCAAGGTCCTACACACTCAAGAGAACCTAGTCAATATCACTTGTCTATGTAAATACACAAATTAACATATCATCATATCCATAATGCCTCATAATCATAATCAAACAACCAATAGTATAATCATCTGGATCACTTGCAAGCAAGTGTCCTCAAAAAATAAGTTTGCTCAGTGTGCGCAAGAGTGGGATGTTACAATTAAGACCAAAAAGAATTGATTTTGAATGGATAGATAATCAACAATGGAATGAATAAAGAAGGAGCATAAGAAAGTCATATTACTTAGTTTCATCACATGTGAAGCCTTCAAATGCAAAGCTTTTTGAAGGAGGGTACTATGTTATGACCCAAGAGGGGCATATATATAGATAAATGTATATGATATGACCCCAATGGGGGGAATATAGGGGCCTAAATGTACATGTTATCTGTAAATACATATGTAATAGGGTCGTCCTAGTGATAAAGGGGCCTCATGTGCAAGTGTGAATAGCTATATATAAGAGATCATGTATTCATTATCGAGATGTGAATTGTGAAGTATGAAAGGTATTTGGTTATTTGGAAGGGGTTCGCCTATTCTTTAAGGATTTATTGTGTAACTTATCTATATTGGATTTGTGCTCCACATTGGCATTTTGTACATGGTGTTATTTGGAGGGGGTTCGCCTATTCTTTAAGGATTTATTGTGTAGCTTATCTATATTGGAATTGTGCTCCACATTGACATTTTGTACATGGTGTGTACTTCTGTTATTTGATATTTTGAGAAATTTGGATCTTAACAGAGTGATTTTCAATTGGTCCAACCATCCAATAGCTAAAGTAACTTGAGTTATATCCTCTTTATCACATCTATATTTCCTCTTTATCCATATTTTATTTAAAACCATCGAATTGCATAAAAAACCGTATCAACATAAATGAAGGAATTTCACCTTCCCCAACCCCCCACACACTTTACACTCACACGCATGGGAAAAAATACTCCCTAATACATTACCCCCCCCCCTCTATACCCACAACCAAGGTTAAACAGGTAGCATGCACAACCTCACAATGGCAGGTAGGTTCAACCCACTTACATATGCGTACTGCAAACTTCCAAGGGTAGGTTCATCCTACTTATATATACATACTCACAAAACCAATCTAGAATATATGGGGTGGGGATCACCTACTTAGAATGAAAGGTTCAACTCAAAGAACTCTACGGATAGGGCAGGAGAATTTGCATCCATCAATGACCTCCAAACAACACTCAACACGGGGTTGAACCACGAGGAAAGCCACAGGGAATATATGTATATATATATATATATTGGAAATCCCAGTGGGTTATCTCAAGTGGTTGAGTGTCATTGTTTTCTCGAATGAGGTTCTAGGGTCAAATCCCTGGCTAGGAGCCTGTTTAGGGCCTCACTTGATGTCCCCACCGATTATGGATCATAATCAGGCTGAATGGTTTACCAAGTTTACCATCCATGAAATGTGGGGAAGTACTCGGGGGTTTCGTGTGCTCTATTCCCAAGGGAATATATATATATATATATATATATATAT
>JZKD02S0599947.1:109719-127581 GCA_000966675.3 Picea glauca | reverse complement strand
TGTGGATGTTTCCCCGTAGGGGTTTTACCATGTGAAAACATCGGTGTGTTGATCTTTGATCTGGTTATGTGAGTGGTTACTGAAGGTGTTCGTCCTCTGTTGGAATACCTGTGTTATCAAACATTAAACATGTAGGAAACAAAGTATGGAATGAAACCAACAGAGGAGATTTTGAAAGAAGGCATGAAGTATGGCTTCAAAATAATGTGTATTGTTTATGAAAAAGTTGGTGCTAAGGTATGTTTTTTTATTTATGCAATCATGTATATTCTATTATGTGTGTATTTAGTTATACTTATTACAGTTTATTTATATGTTTGTAGATTGAAGATGAAGGGGTGGAACATAAAAAATAAGTCGATCAAGAAAAAAATAGGTTAAATACAAAAAGGACAATATCACCTACAAATGATGAATAAATGGGGCATGCACGCAGCTTGAGTGATGACAATAATTCAACTGATGAATGACAATCAATATAATTGAATTTTACTACAAGTTGTATGTTTTGGAATATCTGTCTCTGAAAATCAAATATTTTGTATAATGTACTCGACATATTGTTCAAATTGCATGAGGACATGTTACCAATAAGTGTAACAATTACATATTGGTTTCAATTTTATTATTGTGGACCTTTACGTTGTCCCTTTTGTACGATAATGGGTTTCTTATTCATCTATACTAAAATGGGTTTCTTATTTTATTGCATTGTCGAATGTTGTAAAATGTTGCATTGTTGAATAATTATTATGTGGATGATTTATATTGTTACAAATAACAAAGGTGTAATTCATTGGATAATGCATTAATGCAATCATTATATCAAAATCCAATAACAAAAATATAAAAGAATATTATTATAAAACACATTTGATTTTGAGATGATTAATTGAAAAATTGTAAAAAAACAATTAATTAAAATATATACATATAAGTGCACTATATTCTTATGAACTCACTAGATGGTGTGTGCCATAATACAGAAAGCAATGCATTTTGAGGCATCCTACACACCAATTCTCATTAATTATAATAACGCACCAGTACAAAGTATTGAGAAAAAACATTGTTCCCTAAACGACATAACGTACAATAATATTTATCGTTTCAAAATTTTATGGTGCTCATGTTTAAAATATACATTGGGGAATTAAATATAATGTAGGCACTAGTTCTTTAAGTATAATATATGAACCATATCTTAGTGAAAGTAATGGAACCCACATCTCACCTCGAATATTCAAAATTTCACTACCCTTCAGTGCACATGGTAATACAGGAACCGGTACATACTAATTATACAAGAACCTAGGTGCACGCTATATTAAACACATCAGGGCTCAAGATAAATTAAATGCACTGGGGCATACTATAACTTAAATGCACTAGGGTGTACGAAAACTAAAAATCATTGGTGCTTCATATGCAAACAATCTAGAACCATTGTGTATAAATTATAAGAGCATCGGTGCTCTGCATAAAATGAAAAAAGGTGAAACTGGTGCATAATAATTATACACGAAGTGGTGTGGTTGTATTATATTAACTAACCAGGGAGGGTTAGTTAAGAGAGCACCATTTTGTTTTTATTATATGAACACACTAGGGCAGGTTGGTGAAGGGTGCACTGATGCATTTTGACAACAACAAAAAAAACCTCTGCTACAACCTCCAATCAACCAATTGTTTTTAGTTATATGGAACATTTGTTAAAACCTTTTCTAAAAAAATTTGTAGTCAATAGAGGAGGTAGTAGTGGAATGTTTTGGAAAAAAAAATCAAATTTTGTAACACTAAAAACCTCCGCAAAAACCTCCACTAGAAGGTGTTCTCCTTGTAGTGTCATCAAGTTCAAATTTCATAAAAGGGTAAGAAGAATACCACCTTTATGATAGAATGGGGTTCCTTTTTCTTATAATGTCGTGCCTTTTGGTCTCAAGAATGCACCAACTGTCTTTTCCTAAGTTGTGATAAAAAACTTTAGATATTTCATTCACAAGTTCTTGGAGGTGTATATGGATGATTAGACTGTATATAGATTATGTAAGGAACATATTGGGTTGCTAAGGTTAATGTTTGATTGATGTAGGTAGCTCCAGATCTCCCTAAATTTAAAGAAGTGTATATTCTATCTACCATTTGGAATTTTTTTGGGACATATTGTCTACTATGAAGGAATATTGGCGGACCCTCCCAACATTGTTGCTATTGCGAATCCACCTCTCCAACTAGTGTTAAATAGGTGTGGTCTACTTTGGGACATATTGGATACTATAGAAGGTACATCTACAACTATGATTCCATCACATGGACTCTAGGAAAATTATTGAAGAAAGTTAATTTGTTCTTATGGACCCCTAATCCATGTATACATCAGTGGCCACCCACCTATTCCACTAGCTCAAAATACAGTTTCCATCCTGGTATTGTTTCTATGGTTTTCATGTCCTAAACTTCTAGGGTCATTTTGAGGCCCTAAATGACGTTTTTTTGGCACAAAAATGCCTAGTAGATAGTCAGCGACATGTACTGATCCGTTTGGAATGTGTACTTCTTGGATAGACCTTTTCGACGGGTTAACGAGTGCCCAAAATGGAAATCATATGAGAAAGTAATTCCCCTGGGAATTTGACGTATCAACTAACCCACATCAGGGCCCACAAACCTTTTGGTGTTGCATATTCTATGGTTAGGATTTTCTCATTGATGATTTATGTTAAAAGGAATTTCCGAACTCATTGTAATCATATTCTTGTGAATGCATGTATTCATCACATCTCTTCTTAGAGATAAGCTACCATCATTCTAGCAAGTTCATTTCACTCTATTTTTTTATAATTCTTGTATATTTTGTTCATTGATAGAAATTTAGTATTATTGTATCTCTATGTTTCTGTCATATTTCTATGTTTTATTTCATCCCCTCATAAATTTGAATCAGTGGTATCAGATTTTTCTGCTCTTTATTTGTTTCTCTGTGCATGTCCCCAATGAGATCAAGGTATAAGGACTTGGGACTCAAACTACTTAAGCCTATGAAATACCATCCTCACTAAACCCGACGGCCTCCCATGCTGGAAGAAAAGAGAAATGAGGAAGCATGATATCCTATTCAATTGTTTCTCGAGGAATCCCTCACACAATAGAGGGACAAAATGATGAAAAAAATTTCCCAAATCCTTCGACGGTTGTCGAAAGCAACATACATGTCTTCGTCAAGTGACCACTTTGGAGGTGTTGCCCCTTTCAAGGTACAATTTAATTTTATATTCTCGTATTTGAAGGTTGAATAGATGTAGATTCTTTAGACAAATGGTTAAATATGCTAGAATGTTATTTCTATGTCCACAATTTCTCCAATAGGGAAAATATCACCTTTGCGCTCCTTAAGGTTGTCCGCCATTTCCAAAATTGGTGGGATACTTACTCTGAGAAAAAATCCATAGAGGAGTATAGAATGTGTGAGGCTAAACCCACTTGGGACTCTTTCATGGATGTCATAAAGGAACAATACTACCCCATTGGAAACTATGAAAACTAGTACACGAGATGGACCATATTGTGTCAAGAGAGGGACTAAACAGTGATGGAGTTCATACATACCTTCCATACCTTGCACACCAAGCTGGGTATCAAAAAAATTGAGTGGAATATGGTTCTAAAATACTATGGGGGTCCACATAGGTGCATCTAAGTAGAAATGGAGCTTTTGGAAATCTTGTCACTCGAAGCCGTTTATCAATATGTTGTAAAAATCAAGCAAAAATTTAAGAAGAGGAATTAGCGGGACTTTGGATCTATGAATGCATTAGGACAGAAGAAGGGAAAAGGAATCCCTAACCTATAAAACAAATGACAAATCTAGCATGGACAACCTTACGACAACCATCCTAAGCTGCAAGTAAAGAAGGGTATTGGGAAGATGAAGAAAGACATTGGGAAGTGGTGTGAGTTCCAAAAAATCCATTGGAACAACACTGATGAATGTCAGTCAAATGATTCAGTGGTGGTTGAGATGAAATACTAAGATTCAAATCCAAGGTCTGACTTTGATTCAGAGTCAGACAAGGGAAAGTGGATCATTGATATAGAACCCAGTGCCATGGTCACTACCACCAAGGTCCAGCCAAACGAACCAAAAGAGCCAGAGGAAGGTGAGAGCCTTTTTCACTCACAGATATGGGTGAAGGGTGCTCCACTGCATTTCATTATTGATTTCAAAATCCAAAACAACCTAATCTTAGTAGATTTCATCAAGTATTTGGAGTTTCCAATGAGACCACATTCGCAACCATACAACATCGGGTGACTCAACCAAGGACAAGATATTTGTATCATCCAATAGTGTTGTCTTCCCTATGGCATCAAGCCCTTCAAGGATGAGTTATTGTGTGATGTTTCCCCACTTCAAGTTTGTGATGTTCTTTTAGGTCAACCATATATGTGGAAATGTCATGTTTTATATGAATATATACCTCATAGTGTCATTACTTTTGGTAAACAATTGTACAAGATACCATAGGTAGCTCCACCTATCACATTTTTTTAGGTCTCATCTAAGAAGTGCAAGAAGGTCATCTCCTAGAATGGGAAATTTTTCCTCTTCATGATTCACTCTCAAAGTGAACGAAAGGTCACGACCACATCCATGGCCTTCGCACCGAGATTTTATACGTAGTGGAAGCAAGTGGAAAAAGTCATCGAATAATATTGAGACATATTCACCTTACCTATTGGGGTGCCTTTGCACTATCAATTCAAGCATTCAATCGATATGAACCCTATGACACCTTTGCCTAATGGTCTAGTATATTGATTCTCTCTCATATAAAATGGGGAAATCAAGCACCATATTCAAGAGATGCTCCAAAAAGGGCACATTCTACCAATATCATCACCTTGCAGAAGACCAATCATTCTTGTGCAAAATAAAGATGGGACCTAGCAAATCTGTGTTGATTATAGAGATATGAACAAAATTACAGTCAGGAATTGGTACCTAATTCTCTGAATTGACGACCTTCTCAACCAACTCAAGGGATCCAAGTAATTTAGTAAGATTGATCTGAAGTCCGGATACCACCGGATCCCAATAGAATCAATTATTGTATGCAAGATTGATTTCAAGTACAAAAAGGGTATTTTTGAGTGGTTGTTCATACCCTTTATCTTGAAGAATTCCCCAACCACTTTCATGATGTTGATGGATGACACATTGCGGCCTTTCACCAATTCCTTTTTGGTTGTATATCTGGATGACATCCTCATCTTCAACAACAGTTGGGAAGAACACTTGCATCACATTCAACAGGTCATCCACAACTTGTGGCAACACAAGATATATTCTAACTTAGAGAAATGATTCTTCGGCATGAACATGGTCCAATACCTTAGATAGATTGTATATGAGTATTGTGTGCATGTAGATCTAGCCAAGATCCAAGTCATTTTTTATTGTTCAACCTTTGTAACACTAACAAAGCTTCAGAGCTTCTTGGGTCTTTCCAACTTCTATCGTAGATTCATGTTGGGGTTCTCTAATATCGCATGACCCCTCAACCAGGGGACCAAGGGTGGTTTCCAATCCCAATTTGTGTGGTCTAGGTCACAACAAAAATAATTTGACGATCTGAAACATCATTTATGCTCAACTCTTGTTATCACCTTACCCAATATGAAACAATCTTTTGAGATTGAGACAAATGCTTCAAACTACGTTGTTGGCGTCATTCTCACTCAACATGGTCATCCAGTGGCCTATCATAGTGAGTCACTCTCAGATGTCATCTATAAGTACCCCACCTATTACAAATATATGTATTCCATTGTACAAGCTTATCGCCAATGGAATAATTACATTCTAGGGAAAAAGATAGTCATCCATACAAATCACAAGTCTCTTCAATTCATGCAAACACGAGGAAAATTACAAAATGACCACCGTCAAAAGTGTTCCACATATTTGCAGTAGTTTCACCTCAACATTAACTATAAGAAAGGGATCACCAATTGCATTGTTAACTACCTCAATCTATCTCTAGTTTCAGCACTAACCACAGTGCTCAACTCTTGCAGGCATAATAGCTCTGAGTGGTCCCAAATCTATGACAATGATCTTGACTTCACTACGATGTACTAGATGTTGGGAAAATGCATGACAATTGCCTACTTTCATCTTCAAGGTGGAATGTTATGTCATCTGGGTCATCTATTTGTTCCTTCAAGCGAGCATGTAAAGTTGATTTGGGAATCCCACTACAATTGGGTGGAAGGAAAATTTGGCATAGAGAATATAGTGGCAGTACTATAGAAGAATTTATATTGGTTGAATATTAAACAATATGTCATTAAGTATATCAAATCTTGCAATGCTTGCTCCATCGCTAATCCATCCATTAAAAAACAAGGACTATACACCCATATTCCTACTCCTAAATATCCCTACGAAACCATATCGATGGAATACATGTCAGGTCTCCCCTCAACGAAGCATGGAAATGACTATGTGTTCATGGTTGTTGATCGATTCTCTAAGATGACCATTCTAATAAATTTCAAGAAGAGTATCACAGTCAAGGCCACTACAAATCTATCCTTCGATTAAGTGTAGGTACACTTTGGAATACTATAGACCATCATATCGGATCAAGACAACAAGTTCTTGAGTACATTCTAATTGAGGTGTTGTTCACTGTTGGACACCAAGATCACTAAATACACTGCCTTACACCCCCAAACTGATGGACAAACAAAGGTTGTCAATAATATGACCGTGCATATCTTTCACATGTACAACTCCAAGCATCCACACACATGCAATGATAGCCTTCCTTATTTTCAACACAACTACAATAGATCCCTCCATATCTCAATGGGCCACACCCCTTTTCAAGTGGGCCCTGGATTTCAACCATTGGGCCCTATTGACATAGCATATCCCCTTGTCTCCACATAGGTAGAATATTCCCATGCTCAATCTAAAGCTGACAAATCCACCAAATTCATTGAACCAATCCAGCACATCTACCAACAAATACATGATATTTTACAAAAATCCAATGTTAAGTACAAGTAGTGCCATGATCAACATCACGTTCCACACAAGTTTTAGGTGGGAGACAAGGTTTGGTTGCATTTTCAAAAAGAACACATTACAGGACCCCATCAAAATCTACATCCATTTTTCTATGGCCCTTACACCATCACCAAAGTTTTTGGAAACAATGATTTGAAGTTAACTATTCCCCCCTTCCTTGGCTTGCACCCAATATTCAATTTCGACCTCCTTCGACCATATTTTCCACCTCTACTCGAGACATCGGAAGTGGAATACAAGTTGAAACCTACAAAGCTCAACTCTAACTACATGGAATAGGAAACCATTGATCATATCATGGACACATAGGTTAAGGGAACCCTCCAATAGAATATCTAACTCTATTGGGTGTTCAAAGTAGGGTACCTACTGCACCAAGGCAAGTGGCTCACCAAGCGTCAAGTTCAGCAAAAGTTTTGCCATTTGATGGGGGCCCTCGAAACAATGGAGACCATTTCTTCCTAAGGGGGGAGGACTGATCCAAGTGGACATCGGTGGCCACCCACCTATTCCACTATCTCAAAATACAGTTTCCATCTTGGCATTTTTTCTACATTTTTTCAGGTCCTGAACTTCTGGGGCCATTTTGAGGCCCTAAACGACATTTTTTTTGCACAGAAGAACCCAATAGAGGTCAAAGGAATATATTTGTATATTTAGAATGTGTACTTATCGACTAGACCTTTATGAAGGGATACCAAGCACCCCAAATGAATATCATATGCAAAATTAATGTCGTTGGGAAGTTGACATATCAACTAACCAGAACGGGGCCCACAAACCTTTTGGCATTTCATATTTTGGTGTTAGGGTTTTGTATGTTTATGGTTTTCTCATTGATTCTTTATGTTAAAATTCATTTTTGGCTTCATTGTAATTATCGTCTTGTGAATGCGTGTAGTTATCACATCTCTTCTCAGAGATAAGCTACCACTATTCTAGCGAGTTAATTTCACTCTGCATTTTTATAGTTCCTGCATATTTTGTTCATTAATATAAATTGAGTATTATTGTATCTTTGTGTTTATATCATATTTATGTGTTTTATTTTGTCCCCTCATAAATTTGGATCAACCTGTAAGTGCTAAGATGCCTTTAATCTGCTCAAAGTAAAATTGGTAAGTTCCTTGATCTTAATGTTTCTTGATTGGAAAGTAGAATTCATTATACATGTAGACACTTATGGGATATCATTAGGAGTAGTTCTTGAACAACTAGAAGAAGGAAATATGGATCACCCTATGTATTTTGCAAGTAGGAAGCTTTCACAATCTCAGTGCAGCTACATCACTATAGAGCATGAAGGACTTGTTATGGTTTATACTCTGCAAAAGTTAAGACTCTACCTTTTAGGAGGACACTTTAAGTTTTATATATATCACTCCACATTTAAATATTTGGTTAATAATCCTATTCTATATGGTTTTATTTGTAGGTGGTTTCTCATGTTTCAAGGATTCTCATTTGAAGTTGTGGTTAAACCTAGTAATCATAATGTAGGGAATAATCACTTCTCTAGGCTTGAGTTAGGAGAATTAGGTGATGTAGTGGATGACAAGCGTCCAAATACATATATGTTCATAGTAAAACCTATCCTTGACTATTTACAAAAGATTTATTTTTTTTTAAATCTAGGTGTTACTACCGAAGATTATTTTGCAACTCAAAAGAATCACTCAATGATCAGAGCTGCAAATTATTAGTTAATCGTAGAACAATTATACAAACTAGGGATTGATGGTACTCTCCAATGGTGTGCAATGGATAGTGAAATGAATAATATTCTATGGGAATGTCATTAGGGATTTAAACGAGGGTACATTGGATGAAAATCAACAACTTGCAAGGTTTTACAGACCAATCTTTGGTGGCCAACCATATTTAAGGATTCTAAGGAGTATGCAATAACTTGTGATGTCTATAAGTGAGTAGGTAAGCCTTCCAAGAGATATGAAATACCCCTAAATCTAGTAAGATCTCCACAAACTTTTGAAAAATGGACTCTTAACTTTATGGGACCTATTAACCCTTTTGATCGCCTTTCTAAACCTTAATAATTGTTTGCCTTGACCAAAATCAATTATTTCACCAAACATGCAGAAGTTGCACCTACACAATATTATTCAACTAATACTGGAGCCAAAAAAAAATTTGAGAATAGTATCACAAGGTTTGGTTACCTAAGGATTTTGACTAGTGATCAAGGTAGGCACCTTTTGAGTGCCACTACAGCTACCTTGACCAAGAAATTTCTTATCAAGCATCACAAAAGTAGGCCCTATTATCCTTAAGCTAACGAGACTATGGAATATTTTAATAAAATTTTGGGGAATGGTTTGACTAAAGTGTGTTACACAAATAGAGATGACTTGATCTGTAATTGAGGTACATATAGTCCACTTTCTTCATCAATGTGGATCCTTTGTGAAATAAAATTTCTTATCTCTATCTCAGATATGTCATTGGCTTGTACTAAGTTCTCTATCTCTAGCTTCCACCAAGTTCTCTATCTTGTAGAGGATACCAAGACTTCATCCTCTACTCTGCACAAGGACCTTTATTCTTCTCCTGATGAGAAAGGTCTTCTCTCAATGTGTTTTAGAAAATTATTTTTTCAGTACACTAGTTCAGTGGGAGTTAACTGACTAGTTATATTTTAGACTTTCTATTTAGACCATCACTATTATGGATGCATGCATTCCTAAGGAAATTTAACTGCTTTATGTATTTTCTTAATTATGGAATGTTCTTGCCTATATATGAGTGTATACCACTCATTCATTGTATCATATTGATCATCATATGTATCAATCATCATTCATTGATCAACTCATTGGAGTAGTGTAGGTATATTTTCTCATTCTTCCATATTGAATCTCTCGTCCTTTCTTGATAAGCTTTGTTTGTACTTGCTTTAGCTAGATCTCTTGTGCAGGTTTCGATGAAACATTGACATGGTATCAGAGCTACATTGCTTGGAGAAAGCCAGACAAGCTAGAGAATATGAAGGTCTCTTATGACAGAGCCTTATTAAACAAACAAAAAAAAATTAAAGAAATGTTATCTTAACATTTTCATAATTTCATAACCAGCATATAACCATTCAGCTTAAATAAAATTTATGAACAGATCATAATAAATTATATAACACAGCAGAAAAATGAAAATACATACCTCTAACTGATGCTACTGCTGTTCTCGAGCTCTGCCTGATGCTCTGCCCAAATTCTCCAACTTTTCCTGATGATCTACCCAAAACCGTCTAACCACCCAGCCAGCTAGGAACAGAGCCTCTCCAACTCCCTAGCTCCAGGATTCCATAAGGATTCCTGGCCCCCGAGCCCAAAACTCCCAGCAACAGGTGCCCCCTTGTAACATTCCTTCCATAAGATTCTCTAGCCAAAACCCGTAATACAGTCTCCCAATCTCCCAGAAGTGAAAATTCCCAATACAGTCTCCCCTATCAAAAAGATGCTCCCTGCCCCCCAAAATTCCCCTTCTCCCGAGTGTTTTTCCCTCTATATCCTCCTTTTCCTCCCTTCCTCATTCATTGCCCTCTTCCTTTCATTAAGACTCACCCACCTTATCCCTCCATTCAATGCCAACCACCTTATCCCCTTCTCCTTAATGGTTCCATCTTTCGATATGTCAAGTTTTTATTTAATAAATTAAAATTTATTAAACTTAAATTTATTAACCAAATATTTAATGAGTTAATTAATTAATTAATATACATTAAACAATTAATAATTCAGGACAATTAATTAATTAATTAATTAAACTTAACATACTTTAAACAATTATTTAACTATGACAATTAATTATTTAACTAGGGTTGTTACAGAATAAGGAAAATCAAAGTTTCGATGAGTGAAATCCATGTAACAGACATCGTCACATCATTTCTTTGTCGTGAAAGTCACATAGGGTTTTCAATCCTAGACATATCACATCATAGTACACTATAGAGGGAGACAACCAGGAGCATGTCGCTCTGTGTATGAAGGACATGTGTGACAACCTCTTAAAACCCCTTTCTTTTTGCAGTGCTTTCTCCCAAAATATTAACTTTCTAAGGAAATGACCTATGTGAAAAGTTAATAGACCCATTATGGAAGTGGGTTTTCAACCATTTGGATAAATTCCTCACCGTTTGCTCATAAAGAACGATGGAATATCACCTCTTGGAACTTATATGAATTTTCCACTTAAAGTGCCCATTCTGTAATGATTTCTCATTTTTTCACTTGCAGATTGAGAGTAAATTTTTAGGGGTTCTCAGAAGCAGTGGGAGAGATGGATACAACACCTATTATATAGTTAAACTTGGTTTTAATCCTCACACCATACAATTATTTTGATTGGAATCCCAAGGACTGTACAATTTGATAATGGGGAAAGAAACAAAACCTACATCAGCAATTGAGAAGACTAGATGGGCGAACCGAAAGGATGAGGCCACGTGAATTCTTATTGAATTGATTTCAACTAATCTATGGTTTCTTGTTGCATCAAGAAAGACTCCAAACATAATCTGGACCACCTTGGAAAGTTTGTTTGGAAAGAAGGATCAGATGAGAGGTAATATGCTTGAGGTAGAGTTGAATACCTTGGATCCTAAAAGTTTTGATAATATACATGATTTCTTTACTAAGTTTAAATATTTGATATTGATCGTATCATCTTGTGATATTGATAAGTCTAAACAAGTGGACCAACTTATTCTAACAATCTTGGCCAAGCTAGGACCAGAATATGTTTTCTATGTTTCCACTTTCCATTCTGATAGGTATCTCATGGGAACAAATTGGAAGATGCCTACCATGGATAAATTCATTGATTATTCTCACACATGAGCAGGAACAACTCATTTAGATGGGCCTAATCAAGGATCCTAAATCACATGCACTCACCATGCATGATGGAAAAGGATCATCCAAACAGAAAGGAAAGGGGAAATCACAGCCAGAGCCATATTCCAAGGATTCTTCCAAAAACTTCAAGGATTCTTCAGGTTCCAAGGATTCTTAAAGTTCCAAAGACTCTTCAGGTTCTAAAGAGAAGAAGAAGAATAAGAAGGGAAACCAGTTTACTTACTACAATAAACCAAATCATGATGAATCCACATGCATGAAGAAACAAATCGATCTTATGGCTCAGGTACTTCAGCAGAAATACCTTGGAAACTTCATTCTATAAGGAGACAAGAAGAAGAAGGAAGAAGATCATGCATCTAAGAAAGGTAATCATCATTGTCTTGTTGCAATTAATTCCTCATTTGATTCATGGATTATAGAGTCTGGTGCATCACATCATATGGCAGCGAAAGAGGAAGCTTTTACTTCTTTGAGCTCATGCTCATAACCCCCTATTCTCATGGGGGATGATACTCTAGTAGCAGTAGCAGGAGAGGAGAGAGTGGAACTCCCTAATGGAAGTTTTGAGAATGTTTTACATGTTCCAAATCTCTCTATAAATATTCTCTCAGTTTATCAGATCACTCAGAAAGGTAAAAAGGTTGAATTTATATCAGATTCAGTTTTTGTACTTGACATGCATGGAAATTACATTATTGCAATTGGTGAGGTAGATCACAAATCAAGGTTGTATAAATTAACTAAGCTTGTTGACCATGACTCCTCCTAAATACTAACACATGTTGATGATAGTAGTAGAGTATGGCATGAGATATTTGGTCATTTAAACTTCAGGTACATGCAACGACCTGCCAAGCAAGGAATGGTCAAAGGATTTCCAAATATTTACTTTTTTGAACTGGTTTGTGAAGGATGCATTCTTCGAAAGCATCCTGAAGAGAAGTTTGAAAAGGAGAAGGAAAGGAGAGTCTCATTTTCCTTGGAAATTGTTCACAGTGATCTCATGGGTCCATTTCCACATCCTTCCATCAGCAAAGCATGGTATGTCCTTACATTCATTAATGATTACTCACGCTATACTTGGGTTTATTTTCTCAAGAAAAATTTTGAAGTTTTTTAGCATCTCAAAGATTTCAAAACTCTAGTAGAAACACAGACTTGGAAGAAAATCAAGATCCTCCATACAGAAAATAGTAGGGAGTATATCAACAAATATGTTCAGAATATTTTTCATGAGGTTGGTATCCAGTTGCATTATACAGTTCCATACACTCCACATCGGAATGGAGTTGTTGAAAGGAAGAACATATCTCTCAAGGAGATGACCAATTTCATTTTTCATGTGAGGTCTCTTCCTTCCAAGATTTGGGCTAAGGAACTTAACTGTGTTTCTTATATACATAACATATCTCCTCATCTATATGTTGAGGACATGACACCTTTTGAGGTTGGACAGGTGAAAACTAGATGTCACACACTTTTTCATCTTTGGATCTTGTGCATGGGCCCATATTCCTTCTAAAAAGAGGAAAGAATTAGAACCACAAAGAACACATTGCATATTTTTGGGATATCCAAATGATGTGAAGGGGTATAGGTTGATTGATCCCTTTACATATTGGCTCATCCTTGAGCATAGTGTTTAGTTTGAGGAGATTCCTTTGCATGCACCTCCATTGTGACATGCATAGACTCTTGTGCTTCCATCAGTTTCAAACATCAGAGATGATGATTCCATACACTCAAATGCTACATATCAAGACTCAAATTCAGACGATTTTTCACATGGAATTGAGCAGGTAGTATAGCCAGATGAGGATCTAGCACCAGAGCTTTAGAAGATGCCCAAGTGGGCATAGTCTACACTTCTGGAAACAGGAAACCTTGCAAGGAATCCATTGGATTCAAGGAGGAATCAATCTCAGCATGAGGAATCTTATCATGTACTTTTATCTTTTGAACCTGTGATGTCCATGTATTGTTATATGGTTTAATATTCTAATCCATGGCTCTAAAGTGAGGATGTGGGAAATCCTTTATGGGAAGTAGCCATGCAGGAGGATTATGATTCACTCCTAGAGAATCAGACTTGGGATATGGTTCCACTTCCACCAGGGAGGAAACTTTCCATATGCAAATGGGTCTATAGGACCAAGAGAGAAACAGATGTCCAGGTGAGAAGTTACAATGCAAGACTAGTTGCAAAAGGATTTCATCAGATTCATGGGATATATTATGATGAGACATTTTCTCCTGTAGAAAAGATGGAATCCATTCGCTTGGTTATACCCATTGTAGTATCCAAAGGACAGGAAGTTCACCAGATGGATGTGAAGAATTATTTTCTTCATGATGATCATTCAAAGGATGTCTACATGGAGAAACCACAAGGATTCATTCAAAACTCATCTTTAGTATGCATATTGAAGAAGTCACTCTATGGCCTCAAGCAGGAACCTAGAGCATGGTATGAAAAGATGGATTCTTATCTGCTTTCACATGATTTTGTTAGATGTAAATATGATTGCATTTTTTACATGCTAAGGACTGATGACTCTTTGATAATTTTAGTACTCTATGTTGATGCTTTTTTTATCAGTGGTAGCTCTGCTTCAACCATTGCTATGGTCAGAGATATTTTGTATGATAGGTTCTCTATGATGGACATGGGTACACTTCATTTATTTCTTGGTATTGAAATTATTCAGGATGCTTCAGGCATCAAACTTTCTTAGGCTAAGTATGTCAGGGATCTTCTGGATAGATTCCACATGACCAATTGTAAGTCTTCACCTACACCTTTCATATATGGGATTAGACTTGAGGATGACAAGGATACACAATTAGTGGACAACACTTTGTATCGACAGTTGGTGGGGTCTTTTGTATCTCACCCACACCCATCCAGATATCTCATATGCAATAGGAGAAGTTTCTAGATACATGTAGGAGCCCCATGATCTGCACTGGAAGGTTTCCAAGCGCATCCTCAAATATGTTCAGGGCACCATGAGTTATGGGATTCACTATGTAGTTGGTTGTACATTGGATCTCAAAAGCTTCACAGATTCAGATTGGGGTGGCGATGGCACATATCGCAAGTCCACTTCTAGGTACACTCTCAGTTTGGGGTCAGGCCCTATTTGTTGGTCAAGTAAGAAGCAATCAACCATTGCTTTATCTTCCGCAAAGGTCGAGTATAGAGGAGTAGTCAACTATTTCATTCAGGAACTTTGGCTTCAACACTTCCTTATCGAGCTTGGTATCGAGTTTCACTATCCAAATTTCATATGGTGTGACAATCATAGTACACTGATATTTTGCATAGATACAATACACCGACAATGAACCAAACACATTGAGGTTTACATGCATTTCATTAGAGATCTAGTAAATGATAGGACCATTGATATGCATTTTTTTCCTTCTTCTAAACAGACTATCGATATATTCACCAATACCTTCACTGGAATGAAGTTTTAGACTTTGTGGGATCATCTTGGAGTGAAGAACACAGTTTCCTAGCAACTACCTTTTCTACTTTTGATGCATTGTCTTTTGAGGGGGGGGTTTGTTCCTACATGGTTTTCCCTCTTCCCTTATTTTATTCATTGTTCATTGGTTGCATTGTACATGAGTACCTAATATGGCCTAGTAGCCAGGACTCATTTTTTACTCCATAGTGATGTTCAGGGGGGGTGTTGGAGAAAAATCTATTTTCAACACACTAGTTCAGTGGGAGTTAACTAACTAGTTCCATTTTAGACTTTCTATTTAAACCATCACTATTGTTTGTGCATGCATTCCTAAGGAAAGCTAATTGCTTGATTTATTTTCTTAATTATGGAATGTTCCTGCCTATATATGAGTGTATTCCACTCATTCATTGTATCATATTGATCATCATATGTATCAATCACCATTCATTGATAAACTCATTGGAGTAGTGTGAATATATTTTATCATTCTTCCATATTGAATCTCTCGTCCTTTCCTGATAATATTTGTTTGTACTTTCTTTAGCTAGATCTCCTGTGTAGGTTTCAATGAAACATTGACAACTTTCACACATAAAATAACTACCAATGAAATGACCATCAAGCCAATAAAAATAAAATCTCTGCAACCCTCTATCACTAAGAACATAGTATAGTCTATTGTCCAATATGTCACTCTAGTCTTTGAGTTTTGGCTTCAGTGCTCAATACATTTATGAGTGCAACTACTCTTGGTTTCTAGATTGATTAAATATCTCATTCTTTTGGTTTGTAAAATGAGTAATGATAGCTTATTAAGAGGCATTGATATCATACAAAACAATGACCTAATTGCCCATTTCTTGGAATTCTCTCACCTTTGATAGCAACCCTTTAATGAGAAAACCTGGATTCATAATAAAGAATTATTTTATCTACACACAAGTTAGGAAGTCGATAACTTGTGCAACAATTAAAACCCTTTTATGAATGAAATATACCTAGACACACTCCACACACAAATGAATATCCATGGTCCAAGTGGCGGATCTATCCATTAACAACTCAGTCACCTAGTTACTCAAACACATCGAGTATTTTTTGTCCACTCATTATTTGTCTCTTAAATGACATAACATTCAAACCACAACAGTTATGCTCAGCCAACCAAGTCTCATGCACAAAAATATTACTAGACTAGCTCACATAGATTCTAATGTCCAATTTAACAGTGAGGTATGTGGCATTAGAGGATATCTATCAATGATTTTGGTGGATGCTCAAGGAAAGGTCTAGAACATGAGAAATTGAATGTTGGAGTATGAATAACATAATTGAACAAGGGATGAAAAGTGGAATGCCCATATAGAAGAAAAGCATCCCCTAGATGCCTTAGATCTAGGTTTCATGCATAGGAGTGTTTAAACAAAAAGAACATCGTTTTGGGGATGCTAAAAAGGTAGGGTTAGAAAATAAAATTGTAACCAACCATGAATGATGTGTGGGTTCTCTTGAATGCTAGGTTTTTGGTTGTGGCAGTTATTAGACAACAAACCAAATGTGTGGGAAACATTGGGCATCAACATGAGGTCGTTAGTGTATTAGAAAAAAAAATGAACTCATGGGAAGTGTTGGGCTGTAAGGTGAGGTCGTGTGTAGCGTTGGATAGGAAGAAGAGGTATTGGGAAGTGTTGTATAATAAAAACGAGTTGTGGGATGTCCAACACTCAAGAAATGGATAGTCAAAGGAGAGAACAACCTAGCAATGATTATATATGCCCAAAAACAAAAGAAATCAACCTTATAATAGTTACACACACCCAACAACATAAGAAAGCTACCTTCTAATGGTTATACATGCCCAAAAATAGAAGAAAACAACCCTCTAATGGTTACACACACCTACCAGTAGAAAAAATTGACCCTCTAATGGTTACACACACCCAACAAAGGAAACGATGCATGGGCACTTCAAAACATTAGGAAATAAAATTCACCTCTTGGAGAGAGAGAATGACTCCCATGATAGAGAAAACCTGATTTAGCAAGTTATTCAACAACTCTAGAAGGATTATCGTGGATTTATCCTCACCCAATTCACTCAACGGTGGAGGATATGTAGTTGTTGAAATGGGTAATCACCATTAAACCAATTTTCTTTGAAGAAAACCTCTCACGTATTAAAATAAAAGAATATGTAGCAAATAAATCCTTATCCACTCAAATAAGATATATATCAGCCATTAAAGGATAACCAAAAAGCTACATTAAACCACAATGGTGAATTAAAATAGTAAATTATTCATCACGCAGAGGAAAACACAACACATTGAGGCATGATTTTTACCCTGGAACCCAAATGGGAAAACCAGTTTTCAATGGGGCTCAATATTCTCCTTTCAACAATCTC